>CAEGAF010036332.1:0-56698 GCA_903067075.1 Micropoecilia bifurca | reverse complement strand
GGGCAGCAGGGAGAACCATCCATGGTGTGGGTGTGAAGGGTCTCTGACGATGTTTCGGCCTCGGGACACGCAGCGCCGGGATGAAAGGTCTTGAACGGAGGGAAGGGTGGCCCCGATGATCCTCTCTGCTGTCCGCACCACTCTCCTCACGTTCTTCCAGTCGGAGACGCTACAACCTCCACACCACACAGACAGGCAGCTGGTCAAAATGCTCTCTATGGTGCTTCTGTAGAACGTCTTGAGGAAATACTATTTTGAAAGACAAATACCTTGGAATATTTTTTTTAAAAATTATAGTTGGATGCACAAGGTTAAATTTAATGTGAAGTTAATGGTAATACTTATGGGCTCTGAGTATTCATCTCTCTCCAGGGTCTTTAGAAACTGTTACCAATTCTGATTATTGGGGATTATTGTGTATAACTTGTGCATTGTGTTTTGTTTATTTTTAAGAGAAAATAGATGAAAGGCGCCTTAATGATTTACTCTTATGATGAGTACATGCAAACGTCTCTACATTCAAAAAAAGAAGTCAACCTTTTTAAGCACAGGAGTATTTGGAGCGTATGCACGAGTCATTCATCTGTTGCTTTGGGTTCATATTGACTCCCAAAGTTGAGCTTACTGAGTAACTCTTAGCCGTTTTCAATCACAGCAGTTCATCACGTTGACTTGCTGCAGGGCTGATTGTTTGAGGACAGAGACGAGGAGAACAAACCACAAGTATTCCATCTTTCCAGAGGAATATCCTGGTGCCCTCATCATAAAGCTCTCCCACCAGCAGGAGATGAGCTCATTCTGCTCCAAGTGAAAAGTCGGCAGACGAAAACTAAGACTCTGCCACGAGAGAAGTTGGTAAATGACTCGAGCTTCGTCCAGAACGAGGCATACAAACAGAACATTGAAGATAACTTTAGCTCATTAGTGCTCGACTCGTGCTGCATCTCAATGAAGGATCTACTTAAGAGTCTACAGTCTGAGCGTTCCTGTGAAGCTGCCCGGTTTCCCCTCAGGGATCCCTCCGAAGTTCATCTCATCTCATCCTTTTCTCCTCGCTGCCTAATTGTCGTTGCTGATCTTCTGTTGCCAAAGTGGAATAATTAAAGTGGGGTTTATTAATGAATGTTATCTTTGTCCTCAGGCATACATGGCAGGTCCAGGACAAATCCATGGCAAACAATGTGGCGTACACTTCAGGGAAGCTGAGCCTGCATACAGACTATCCAGCTTTACACTTTGCACCTGGGGTGAGTAAAATCTTTCTTAAATGCCGTTTAGAGGATTAAACAGGAACGGGATCAGCGATGAATCATGTCTTGGCATTTGGCCTCCATGACTTCAGAGCCTTAAAGGGAGCATTTGCTCGGCATGTGTGCCTCGGCCTGCTGTAGGTGCAGTTCCTGCACTGCATTAACCAGGCAAAGGGAGGTGGGGAGAGCGAAGTGGTGGACGGCTTCCACACGGCCCAGCAGCTGCAGCGAGAAGATCCAGAGGCCTTCCGGACGCTCACCTCGCTCCGTGTGGACTTCACCGACACCGGGACGGACTACTGCGACTTCATGCTGCAGTCCAAGAACCGCATCATCGAGTAAGTATCGACGAGACGTCAGCTGACTGTTTCACAATACACACACACATATCTGATTTGGTGGTACATTGTGTAACTGTAAGAGTGTGTGTATGTGTACAGTTATTTCATTTGGAATGGAGACACTGCCATCTGCTGTTCAGAAATATTAAAAATTTATATGTATTTTCTATGTAACTAAAAAAAAGATGCGTTCAGGGCTCTTTGACTTTTGAACCACAACATCAACCTTTGGATTATGGCTGAAACATTCATAAAAATTTGGGATCTGCTGATTTGTCTGTTCAAATCTACAGGTTCACAGTATATTTACTTGTTTCATTATGTGATTATAAATTACTGTGACAGACAACAAATCAGAATCAAAATTTGCTCAGTTGCTCAGCTTCCATGATTATTGAAATAACTGTCAGTTAATTTAGAAATGGATTATTTGTTAACTACAGTATAAAGACTCTGAAAATAGTCACTTAGTTAAAGGACCTCTTTGTAAATATGTTCATTATCCCTTAAACTGTTGTTTGGTCAAACAGAAAGTCTAAAGTTTTTCACATGTTGTTAGAGGTGGATTTTTTCACCGCAGATGTACCTTTAAACTAAATAAACATTTCAGACAAAAAAAAAATTATTTTATTTAGCTATGTGTTTGATTTTTTTTTGATATGGTACCTTTTTGATATGGTACAAAATTGACTTAAATTTAATCTTCAGAATAATCAATAGATTATTCAAATATTTGGCAGCTGCAGCTCTACATCCCATAGGTATAAAACAGGCTGTTTAAAAACATCACAGTTTAAGTTAAATAGTGTCCTGGGAGAAAATTGTTTCAGCTCCAAACATCGAAACTCACCAAAGTCTAATTATGTCCTTCTGTAATATCTCTAATCAGCGTTGACTCCGAGGGAAAAGTCACAAAAATCAACTACAACAACGCCACCAGAGACTCTGTGCTGGACGTCCCCTTACATCAGGTCCAGCCCTTCTATCGAGCCCTGAGGGCCTATGTGGACATCATGAACAGGCCGGAAAACGTGGTCACCTACACCATGAAGCCAGGTCAGTGGGTCACTTTGAAAATGCAAAGTTTGCCTATACTTTATTTACCTGACCAACACAAAATAGATCATTGAAAGACTCATAATATAATAGTCTAATGATATTGGAGCAAACATTCACAATACTGTCTAGACTATTCCCTTAACAAATTGTCTAGCAAATAAAGGAAAAGTTTCAAAGACTTTTAGCAAATATAAAAATATTACAACCATTAAAAGTCTCCTTAGTCAAGAGATCCTCTGTTGGTTCCTCTTGACAATCAGAACTTTAACTGACTATCACAGTGTGGAGATACTTTGTAGACAATCTCAACCTTCTCATTGTAAATTCACTCACTTCTAGAAGCTCAGAATTTTAAAATAAAAACGCTCAAAAGCTTTAGACAAATCAAGATCCAGGTGTTGTCTGAAGGCAGTTGCCTTCCACTGGGTTTTATTAGGGGATAGCAGAGGGACATCACATTTTTCAGATAGCTAAAAAAAAAATATGCACCTCCATTCATTATTCTACCTTTATCAAGAAATCTTAGGAAAATAAATTAAAGTTTGTGTTGTAATCAACATTCTGTAAATATTTACAACAAGCAAGGAAGGACAGCGTGTTTTCAGAGAGAAGGCTGCTGCTCTGCAGGCTCCTGCAGCTTGTCGTAAACATGGTGAACAACATCTTTGTCATCGTTAAGGTCACGGTGACATTAAAACGTCACTGCCATCTCTGTCACAGCTGGCCAAATCAAGTTACCAACGTCTAGTAAAAGCCATGACATGCATCTGTGCTGCATCTAGCAGCTGAGATTCAGGACATTAATGTGCAGCAGGATGGATCTGTTGGCTCCCACAGCATTATTTCAAGTAGTAAACGTCCAACCCATTGGTAACCTCTGTGTTCACTGAAGGACTTTCCTCCAATATAAAAAATAAAAATCTTCAGCCGGATTTTCATTATCAGATGGATAAAACCGGATTTGTTTCTGCCGTGTCCTGAACTTTAAATGATGCCTGACCTTAAGCTTCTTGACGTTTAGCCTTTCTGGTTTGTGTTATACATTACCTGCACAATACCATCTCAGATCAACAGCAAACACTCATGTCTGATCCTGCGCGTTTTATTCCAGGTGACATTGTGACCTTTGACAATTGGCGTCTGCTGCACGGCAGGAAGAGCTACATCAGCAGGCCAGACAGGCTGCGACACTTGGAGGGCGCCTACCTGGACTGGGACGAGGTGATGTCTCGTCTCCGGATTGTCCGCAGAAATGTCCACGGGGACGTGTGAGCGCCGGACTAAAGGTCACATTTACATAGAAAGACTTAAAGCCTCGTCTAGGATCTGAAATTCTATTAAAACTACATATCGGTCTTAAAAAGTGCTGACAGAATCAAGATGTTGGAATATTAGATAGGAAGCTAAAAGCAAAGTATATTTAATATTCAGAGTTTGAAGCCTGAAACTTGTGCAACACAACAATGCAACAACAAATATGCCTTGTTTGTAGATTTAAAAGGTGCCTTTGGAGTTTTTCCCTTTTTTTATTAAACCTAACTATGCTTCATAGACTATCCAGGGTATTTCACATAAAAATAAGCTCTAATTTATTATTTTTAAATGTTGTCATTCCCTGTTCTGATTTGCCAAGATAAAAGTTCCCTGTTATTTTTAAAGAAATCATGATTCCTTGCATCACAAAGATATTTTGACAAAATATCCTAAGATGTGAAGTTAATTGCAACAAAGTGCACATTTTTCTGTCTTTGTAAACAAGCGGCCATGTTTCTCATGCATCCATGACTATATTTACACAGGTACTTTTTTTTTTAAATGGAAAAAATTAATATGGTACATTTTTATAAGAGCTAATTTGAAAGAAATTGGTTTTGGTTTATTTATGGGGCAGCTCTGGTCTCAAAGTGGTGCCATCTGCACTTTAAATGGTTTAGTGTGAAGTTAGACAGCCATGTGTCAAACCAGTTCCTGCAATAAATCTTACAAAAAACCCCACAAATTTAAGTGTGTTTTGTCAAAAAAGAAATACAACAGCTTCATTTAGGACAACTTTATTATATTGCCAAAGCTGTACATAATCTATAAATACTTTTTTTTAAACCTCCAAGTACTGGAATACTTACACCTGGCATCTCCTTATTGTTTCCCTTCCTTTCTCAGCCAGTGAGAACAATAACAGAGATGAATTGTAATATTCCAGATTAAAAAAAAAAAGAAAAAACTTTGTAGAATTCGCAGATCAGTTGTAGAGATGAAACATCATCTTCTCAATGACGTCCTGAAATTTCTACCTTGCACAGTTAAGTTACTAAAAATACAAGCATGTCAGGATCAAAATAAAAGCTCTTCCAGTGATATTACTGTAGCAATATATTGCTGATCAGGAAACTGTTCACCACGTGTCCACACATGCACTCACTCATACACACACTGTGGAATGGGCCTGTTTTTCACCATCATGGAACACAAAGAGAACTTAAAGACAATATCTCCTCACAGAGTCTGTCAAGATTATACATGTTGGCTTGAACACGTCTGAAGGGTCGATCACATGACGGAAATCTGATTACAAAAGTCATTTTGAGACAAAATTAGGATTTCTGTCATTGTTCTGTCTTTACATCTGAAGTTTTGGATTCTGGATTTGGCTTTGATTTCCATGATCCAAAAACCCCTCAGGTTTTCTGTCAGCTGCTCATTACAATTTCGCATTTACATTCAGCAACTCACTTTTTGTTTAGCAGAAAATTGTATCATTTGTACTTTTTAAATTGGGAGGTTTTCAAACTAATATGAACCCTAACCCAAGATTTCTGCTGCTAAAAGCATCAAAAGTAAGAAATCCCACCATTTTCAGACTATGAACACATTTTGGTTGAGAGAAGTCTCAGCAAAAATAAGTTGGGGACATGCTTGGTACAAATTGAAAATCTTGTAGCTCCTGCAGTTTCTGTTGGATTCAAAACTATTTCTACCAAGGAATGTGATGCGTCTTTACTTGTTTGGTAACCTCTGTATTCAGAGGACACAGATAAAAAAAATAAAAATGATACAATTATGCATCATCTCAAGCATAATTGTGACGTTAAAGCAGGTGAAATGTGCAAACTGAAGCAAGAAACGACTAAAAATGGAAAATAGGGGAAGTAAAAACTTATTAAACTTTTTAAAAAGCAACTTTGTTTATGGGGCTACACAGTGGCGCAGTTGGTAGAGCTGTTGCCTTGCAGCAAAAAGGCTCTGGGTTCAATTTCCAGCCCCAGCCTCCCTGCATGGAGCCTGCATGCTCTCCCTGTGGATGTGTGAGTTTTCTCCAGGTACTCCGGTTTCCCCCCACAGTCCAAAAACATGACTGTCAGGTTAATTGACCTCTCCAAATTCTCCCTAGGTGTGTGTGCATGGTTGTGTCTCTGTGTTAACTGGAGATGGGCACCAGCACCCCCCACAACCCCCCCCCCCTCACCCCCCCAAGGGACAAGGGTGCAAAACAAAGAAAATGGATGGAACCTTGTTTATGCTTAATTTATTAAACTGCTGCTACACATCTGAAATGCTGCTTTTCATAAGTGAATCCATAAATCTGACCATCAAATCAAAACTTAAGAAGCTAATTTTTGCTCTGAAAAATGTCAACCTTCAGATAATGCAGATAGAGCTGGTTTTCTTAAGCTTTCTTCTCCAGTCAGCCCATGTTACACACAGACCCATTTTTCTGCTTGCAGAGGATGTTCTGTCTACTGGCTGAAATTGGAAGTGAATTTAACTTTAATGATAAACCACCTTGAAATGTTCAGTTTTCTGTCTTGTGACTGACCGATAATTAACCATAGAGGACACTTTCACCAGTCATATCACACTGTATATTCAGTAAACACACAATAGAAAAAAAAACATCTTACATTCTTCACCCTGTGGGAGCCAAGAGAACCCGACTCTGGCAATGGCTAACTACTTCTTAAGTATTGCACATCAAGCAAATCAACATTTTGTAACTTTTTTTTTCCAGAGAAATGTACAGTCTAAATGCATATATTAAATAAATACTATATATAGAAATATATATATAATATTTATTTTTATCCTTATAGTAACATGCAGTTAATACCAGAGGAGCACAGACGAGAAGTTTTACAGCAGAACTAGAACAGTTATTCAGCCTGGTGGGCAAGAGAAACACACCTGAGAACACCGAAAGTATTTTAGGACCAAACACCATCAAGAAGAGTTTACATGCGGTGCTCTAGTGCAGGATGCAGCTGCTTTGTCACTGCACTCTAACGGGGTCTCCCGGATGCTTCACCAGCTTCAACTTGGACAAACCGGACTTTACAGTAATCACACGTCACACAATAACACAGAGCTGTATGGAGGCGGGCAGGAGGTGGTGAGCTGCACCGCTGCTGCTGCTGCTGCTGCAACAGGACCTGCATGCAGCCTCTGGCTCAGACCTGGCGTCGCCGAGGCCTTCGCACAGAGCTGATGAATTGCTTCTCTGACTCCAAGGAGCAAGCAAATGTGGAACTAGTTGGGTTCGGAACATCAGGACGACGACGACGGAGAATGTTTGGAGTTATTTACACGACATCAAGGACCAAACATGTCTACACAACTGGATCTAAAAAGGATCACAGGCTCGTATTTACACAGGAGGAGGGAGGGGGAGCAGGGATTGTGTGCTTAGATTTAAATTTGGGGATTGTCTGGTTAAAGAGAGATGAAGTTCAAGTAGAGAGGCACACCGAGGATGAGGAAGGAGGTTGGGAGGGAGCAGGAGGTGTCGACTAGCTGGGAAGGGGTCTTGGGGAGAGCAGCTTGGGTTTTCCTTCCGCTTCCTTCCCCTTCACCGCCGCCACGTAGGAGAAGAGGCAGAGGACAGAGTAACAGATCTGATGTGCCTGCAGAGGAGGAACACAGGCGAATTATACGGGAAACAGAACCAGCAATAAGAACAAGTTAAACCTGTTAAAGTAAACAGATATCAAACACTAAAACTGGAAATGCACCATTTAAAGTCCTTAAAGGAGCAGTATTATGTATTTTCAGGTACTTGGTGCCATTTTATAGCACAGCACGTAACCATGTTAACTTTAGTTGTTATAAAAATACTAAATATATGACATAATGTAAAAGAATGTTTACTTAGCAGTTTATCTCCTTGTCTCTAAAACTCCTGCTCTTTCTGAAACTCCATCAGGAAGCCATCGTCTCCATTAACCCTTGAACTTTTTTACTAGTGTTGCACTGAGAAGTAGCTTGTATCAAGGTCAGCTGATGCACAGCTCCATCAGGTATTTGCTAATTGCTGCTGACTAGTCTGAAGGAGCAGGGTGGGGGAGCCGTGGGGTGGAGGTGGGGGATTGTGGGGGAGTCGTGCTCTTTGAGGCAGAAGCTTGTAAGCATGGAGACGGCAGCTCTCAGGAGGAGCTGCGCCTCGAGGGCAGTGCTGGGTCCATCCAGGCAAAATGCACAGGTGAATGGTTGCAATGGGAGATTAAATTATTTCTCAAACATGCATGAAAGAATCAAAGCAACATCTAGGTATGTTTCTAATGAAGGGAAAGTCAATTGTACATAATACTGTCCCATTAAGAGGCTCTGTGGATGCATGATACAGAATAATACAGCAAATTTCAGTAATATTAGATCTGCATTATTTTTTATTAGAGAAACTCCACAGGTCAAATAAAATGTCATGCATCGTGCAAAGCTATCTTAGCTGCTCATATTCAAAAGCATTTGAACCTTGAACGTTGCTTTACTGCAGGTTTGTGCAAAATTTAATACGGCAAGCAGTAAAAGCTTTTATGATCCTGTGGGGAAAGAGTTACTGATGTTGTTCAAACTGGAAAAAGTTACAAGGCCAAGTTGGAGTTTAAATCCAGGATCAGGCAGGTCATGTAGGAACGCAAGAAATATAAGACCACGAGTAACTTCCCAAGAGTGGCCTAAAAGCAGAGATTACGCAAAGTGCTCTGCACTCATTAGGGAACAGAAGCAGATTGCTAAGCAATTAAAACCCTCAATCCCTTCAGCTGTGCACTTTCATCAACTGCTAGAGATCTCAGAATGCAAACATTAATTACATACTTAAAAACATCGAATTTCAGCTAAAATCAGAGTTGAGCACCAGGAGTAGATCCAAGTCCAATTAAATGTGTTGCAAGACATAAAAACTGATGTTTTCAGACAAGTTTACAAACTTTGATTTTGACTTTCAATCGTGATAAATGTAAAAAAAAAAAAAAAAAACAAAACCCAAACTTCCCACCCCGATTTTATTAGAACATTTTCTCTATGATTTATAGTTTTCTAAAACAACATTGAATTGTGTTGTTGCGGCATGTTTAAAATGTGCAAACATTTAAAGGGAACCAATATTTTAGCAAGGTACTGTATTAATATTATATATTTGATCAGTTTCTGTAGATGTTTCTTAATCTAAATTTAATAATTTCACCAACTATTTCTGGGGATTTTTTTTTGAAAACCTGATAATATCTCAGGCTTTTACCCAAAAAAAACCCTGCCAAATTGTCCTAAACAATTGGTTTTCTTTCTTACAATCATGTATTAGACATACATGACAAACTAATAACCATACCCACGCCAGCTGAGTCATCACCATATTTAGTCACAATGCATCCTAAAATAATCCAGGCAGAGGGAGATTATGCTTCAAACAACGACAAAACGCTTTCCATCTCTGATTGACGGAACAAGAGGACTCACCATGGGGGTCTTGTACTTGTGGATCACCACTTCTTTAGTTTCAGGAACTATGTCGGTGCAAGAGACAAAACAAAGAATTCAAAGGCAGCAGGAAATTGGATGAGTTCATGATTGAGAGCTTCGGGAAGTTACAGGGTTGGAATTTCAATTATGTGTACAATGGGAAGTGGACCAAGAAGTTACACCATAACAGTCAGAAAGCTTGTGAATAAATTTACAGAGTTCAAGCCAAGGACAAGAGAGCACTGTTTGGGGAAATCATGTTTTACTCTTCGCTACTTTTCAAAGAGAAGCAGCTGGTGTCACATTCATGGCCCACTAAATGGACAAATAAAACACACATGTTTCTTATAACAGTCTGTAGAGGTTATAAGATTTGAACGATTCAAAAAGAAATAAGTAGAAAGACGACCTCCTGTTTCTAACCCTTTTTCCCCTGTGACCTGCCGCCACAGAAGAGCAGCTAGAAGAGGCTAAGACTCTGCCCAGAGGACAGACTGACTTTTCATTAGTAACTGTGAACCCAGAGCAGAGATGAAGAGGCTTAGATCTGGACAGATGTCGGGGGATTTTGGAAATGCAAAATCCCTTAGAATCAACCCCCGTAAAGCAGCCGTCCCACCTGAGATCCCAACTGGTTGAGATACTGAGGCGGACATTCAGCAAACGACGACCACATGAGGAATAATGCCAGGATGGATGTTCAAAGCGAAAATAAAAATAAAAAAGCAAGTGATGAATGAAGGAGAGGAATACTTATTTATACAAAGAAGGTGAAAAATAATCAGCGCAGTGATGGAATAAGGAAATAATCCGCATGAATCTAGTTTGGGGTATTTTTTTGAAGAAGAAAGGTGGCAACACTTTACCTGCTGGAGAATGAAGGTTTTCATAGTGGCAAAGATGAGGGCAACATTACAAAAGCAGCACAGAGGCACGACAGTAACTCAGCCAGACATCCAACTTCTACCTTATTACTCTGAAAAACGTTTAAAAAACTTTAAATTAAGATTATAAATAGATTTATTGTCCCATGCTTTAAAAATTGTAATAAATCATTGAAACATGTGACTATCATTCCTGTGTGTATTGAGTTCACTGAAA
The DNA here is from genome assembly GCA_903067075.1 of Micropoecilia bifurca. NCBI lineage: Eukaryota > Metazoa > Chordata > Actinopteri > Cyprinodontiformes > Poeciliidae > Micropoecilia > Micropoecilia bifurca. The sequence goes on along the minus strand of CAEGAF010036332.1, from coordinate 46,215 downwards.
TTACAGACTCATTTATCTGCTGCTTATTTGTTATTGGTTTGACTGCACGAGTTGCCGTGGCAACGTCGACTGCTTCTTTTGCTGCAGAGACGGTGCTGCTAAGAAACAAAGAAACCTTCTGTATGCTGGAGTTGTTTGCCTTCGCTCACTTATGGTAATCAAATTGTGGCGGTGAAGCCTCAGATCAGAGTCTGCTTTCTAGCAGCTTGTGGTGGAGAATTCACAAGCGTCTGCAGAGGAACATCTCAGGCTGTAAGAAAATGAAGGATGGCAACTTCACTAAGCTGCTAGCATCTCTCTGTCTTCCCACAGCCACAGGAAATATGCCGCATGATTCATCCATCTGCTGAAATCACAATGACTCATCTAGTATTTTTTCTGTTTTAGACAAAGTAGGTCACTTTATAAATGTGCAACTAAGCGCGTCAGTGTTACGTTTTCATCCATAAATATTAATGCAAAGATTGATCTGGTTTCCTATCAGCTGATCCTATAAAAAAAAACACTGATTAAATTTTCTTTCACCCTGACTTCAACAATAATTACGTGCCAGATTTATCTTTTCTGCAGCCGTTTGTAGTGTCATAATGCATCTCAGAAGTGCTTTAAAAGTCTTCTTTTACTTACAAAAAGTAAGTTTTTGCTGCTCTTCTGATTGTAATTCACTACTTTACAGCAGCTTTGATGTGTCAGTTTTCCTCCAGTTCACTCGCCAGCTTGATATGGGCTTTAATGTAAAGTTTAATCCTATGTCTCAGATTCTGAAGTAAAGATTCTCTTTATTTTAGAATCTGAATCTTTATTAGAGCTACATTTTAACTGCAAAGTAATTTAGTCCTCTTGATTATGGAACTGAATGCTTGGCAACATTTATCAGTGAAATAATAAATCAACAAATTTTACCTGGATCAGTTCTGATTGTTGATTAAATTACAGGATAATACATTTTTGAATCTGATTCAATCAATTGCAATCCTTGTTTTAGTGTTGTAATTGAGGTGTTACGCTTTGACAAAGTTGCAGGTAGCAAAGGGATAAAACACCTACATTTAAACTTGAACTAAAACGCTCTTCAGTTATCCAGTAAAACTTTCTTCACAGAAAAGGGAATTATTTAACAAGGTTTGGCTTTAAAACAGATTTAAACAGCTGGGTATACCCATTAATAACTGTTAGGAAGCTTAACTTTATTAAAATCTACACGTAAAAACTGTGAAACTGCAAGGAAGAGATGAATAATAACTTAATTACTAAAAACAAATAAATTGGTGTATTAAGTCAATTTAAGTAAGTTTTCCAAAGGTAGTTTTTGTCTTAAATCTGAAATAAAATTGGCAGATCAGAAAAGTCTATATCAGCCAGTTATAGTCCAGTCAGTGCAACTCCAGATTTTGTAAGTAAAATAATGAGATTTCCTGCTGCTTCCATTCAGTGTTGCACCTTTAATATGTAATATGTAAATGTGTCATATGTAATATGACACATTTAGGGAATTGAAAAATATGGAAACAGAGCATCTGTGATATAACTGAATGCTGTTACTTTAACAGACATGCCTGAAAACGGTTTTTAAACTGGTTATAAAGAAATGTTACGGGATTTTTTTAAAGATGCCTGACTTGATTGTAAATATAAACATTCAGTGGAAGACAGCAGAAGAAACATCTTCACACACTATTCCTATTCATCAACTACATCAAGTGTTACTCTGACTCTACTCTGTAACTGAAAACTACATCCTCTATAAAATTCAATGCCCTCTTTCCCACATGCAGACATCAAAACCTCAGCCTTCCTAAAACAGAATGAGGATTCAATTTAGCAAGTTGATCCAAGCTCTCGTCAGTGAATTTGCCATGAAGCTGAGTTACTGCCGTGCCGAGTACAGGCCTAGAATCAATAGATGGTGTAATTACCAAATTCCTCCAGGACAAAGACTCCCTTCACTGTATTGCACTTTTTAATGTGACTCAGCTCTATGAAAACCTAAAAACAAACAAAAACAAACAAAAACAAGACAGAACATTATTAACTCAACAACACCGGATGAAGAGTAAACACTTCATATTTAGAAATTAAAAGAAATTAACCGTGTTAAACTCGTTTCATTCAGTATGAAAAGTAAAATAAAAACAACTACACATGAAATGCAAAGCGCTTAACAGCTACCAAAAGAAAAAAAACACACTATGAGAAGTTTCCATGGTCAAACGCATACATGGGCAATGAGAAGAAATGCATTTAGTCTGCTCAACAGTAAGTCGGAGTAACTCATTTAGTCAATGAAGTGCATTAGACGTATGAAACGTGTGGTTATTCATATACAAGAAGAATTTATAATGGCAATATGGCCCATATGATGCATACATGGAAGTTCTAAACAAAATGGAGACAAGGACACAAAATTAGACTTGCCATACACTACGACAATAAAAAGAAAAGAAAAAGAAAGAAAAACAGGTAGAGGAAACAAAAGGAACCCAATAAGATGTAACTGCTAATAAGCAAACACAGCAGAGGTTGTGTACCTTCCGCTCCTTGCAGGGGGAGAGAGCATGGGAGAGAAATGGTTTGGATTATTATCGGACAGAAGAGCACAAACACTCGACGACACTCCGAGAGGGCGCCATCTATCCGCAGGAGCCTCGTAAAGACTCAAATCAAGAATCTGAGAGCCAATGATAAAAAAAAACACCACAAGAAGATTCAACCCACAAGAGCTAGCAAATAGGAATAAGGGGAAAAAGGAATAAAGTTTGACTAGTGTTGAGAAATTGATTCACCTTTGATTTCCTGGATTTTAAAACATCTCAGTCCCCCAGAGCCCTCCATGCCTCCTCCTCCAGCAGCAACGGCTGGCACCAACACAACTCACTCACAACAGCAGAACAGGTAACATGAGGGCAGACCGCTAATCCCACTAGCATGAAGGATGTCGCCTCTGACACCTTATCACCTCAGAACAAGTCATCTTAGCTCAACTCTGAGCAGTGGGAAAAAAACTAAACAAAAAAAAAAAAAAAACACTTGCCAAAACAGACGAGAAAAACTGAGTCCAAATGTAAGCTTTATATGCACCAATCTTCCATCAGATAATCCTTTTTAAGAAAAATGTGTTCGTCTTGAAATCGTTACAGTCTACAGCAGCATATAAATTTAATCTTTGGGAAGAAAAACTTCAGGCCAAGAGCCTGAAAAAAAAAATCAAAAGAAGAGATAGAAACTTTAATAGTGTTTACACAGATCTTGTAAATGTACTTTATAGATGTCATTTAAAAACCACAAACATCATGGTATTGTATTGGAATTTTATGTGATTGAGAATATCGAAGTGCATACTCGTAGAGTGGAAGGTAAAGGATACCAATTTCTCAAATAAATGTCTGAAAATTGTGGTGAGTATTTCTTTGCAATCCCTGTGTAGAACCACCTTTTGAGGATATTACTGCAAGTGTTTTAGGTTATGTCTTCACCAGCTTTGCACATCTGGAGACTTAAATCTTCCCAGTCTTCAATCCCAGCGGCTCAGACTAAGACTCACATTGCGTGAATATGATCCCTGCATGAAGAAACCAATTAGGTGGCTTCTGAAGGCAACCGGTTGCACTGGATTTTACTTAAAATTACTTAAAAGCAACTGAACAAAAGGGACTTAATCCTACGCACCAACAATTGTCAGATTTTTATTTGTGGAAAAAAAAAAAAAATAATGTCTTTCAGGTCACAAATACACACTACTATGCGTTTGTCTATCACAAAAAATCCCAGTAAAATACAGTGAAGTTTCTGGTTGTGGCATGTCAAAATGTGAAAAAGGATCCTTGTTAAACGTCCATATCAACATGTTCATGTTTGGTTCCACTTTGATTTATAAGCCACAGAATGATCTTTCAGTTTATCTCAACCTTGAAGTCAACTACACTGCTGCCTCGTTCATGAAAACAAACTGCCCTCCACACAGATTTCTCAGCAGAAATGAATGCTGTGACACATAAATGAAAAAAGGGGTTTAACTTTTGGGCTTTGAAGACCAAACATTAAATAAAAAAAACTTAAAAAATGTCTTTGGGGCAGAAAATTTTAAAGAAAAAAAAATACTGTTTGCAGATATGTTTTCTTCAGTAATTTGCTTGAGCAAAATATTATTCAATAAATGTAAATTTTCTGTTTCACCATCTCCTTTGCACCTAGTTTGTACAGCAAAAAGTTTCTTCTGTTTCATTTTAATAAGATACGGGACAGAAAGATAATCAAGAGTTCCAAAGCAGGAGAAAAAAATGCAGTTGGACAAAATGTGCATCAAGTTGATAACAACAGACTCTTTAGTTGTCTTCTTTGAGATGATGATGTAAAAAATGTCTCTTGACCTTATTCGGATCCTAAGCTTTCAGGTCTTTGCGTCAAATGAGCCTGGTTTGCACTCTAATCAGCTAAGAAAACACACGAGCCAAGACTGCCGCTGCCCGCACAGACGTGAAGACGACACATGACAATGTTCAAGGGTCCAAACTTAAAATGAAAAGTTGCTATTACAATATAGCCAATTATTAATGAAAAGTCTTTGCTTAAGGTCATCTGTCTAATCACTGTTGCACAACACGCACACAGATTAACACATCGTTTCCTCCCACACAGTAAATGAACATGAGGTCTGAGCACCACAGATGTCGAAGGAAACCAGCGAGGCGGGATGTGTTAACATTTTTTAGAGAACGTCAAGCATGCATAAACACACAGAAAAAAAGAGCTAATCCAAAAAAGCAAAAGCACAAACAGAAATTCTTCCTCTAGAGGAAAACGCACGTCAGGACCAGCCAATCAAATACGTTGAAATTAGTAGTATATGTCACGTTTTTTTATCAACATTTTTAATGACAATAGAGGAAGACGTCACAGGATGAAAAGAAATGCTACAAAGGCAAACGGGAAAGACAAGGAGAGATGGAAACAGAAGGACGTGATGAAGTCTGAGCCATCATGAGTAATTGTTTTTATTCTCATGCCCTTATGTGAGATGAGAGGCAGTTTCTCTGCTGTGGTAATGGCCTCCTACCTGGCTGTGCATGAACTTCAGGTTGATTCCTTCCAGCGTAACCTGAAGCAGTCCACCTTCACCGGTTTTCATGTCCTGGACGGGGAATTCACCACCAAGCTCTGGGCCTGAGGATAAGGATGGAGAGCAGTTTTCTAACCACAAGGATCAGACGCGGGGGGGGGGGGGGGGTATGTAAAATTTCACACATTTCCAGGCTCAAATGCAGAGTTCAGTCTTCATCAGATAACTTTTAAAGGAGACCTAGTATGCTTCCTTCAACAGGAGAGGATAGGTCTATGGGCGATACAGAACATGCTCATTAACTTTCGTGCACAAAATCATTCTTAGATGATAAGATTTTAGTTCGATCAGTTCTGCCTATTTTGAGCTCCTTTCAGAATGAGCTACTTTAGAACCTCTTGTCACTTTAAATCCAAATAAGATTATGCTGGCCACGCCCCCTAACTCAATATTAAACTGCACACAAATGTGCAATTACACAAGAGTACATCCCCCTGAAGAACCACTAAGAACGCAAGTGGTTTCTGAATGGAATGAAAACAACAAAACACTTTTCCAACACACACTGTGCAGCATATACAATGGTAAAGCCAGCTGACCAAATGTGCTGGAGCTCCATTTGGGTTGCTAGATAAGGGCACAGTGCCTGTAAAATGTGACTTAATTGGGACATTTGCAAACACTTTGTTTTTCGGACACCAAAAGACATCATCTTAATGTCGGAAAATTGCTGTATGGATTTTTTTAAGCCCTTACAAAATCTGAATTTTGCTAAATATGTCTCCTTTAAAGTGCAAATACAAACATGCATTAACTGCAAGGAAATAAGTGAATGCATGGATAGATTGAGAAAATATTTTCCATTTTTTTCATTCCTATACTTTTGATGAATCTGAAAACTACCTAAAATGATGGGATTTTTAAAGCTTGCAGTAGTGTTTTTTTATTTTTCATTCTAATAAAAATTAATTAATGATTAGAATGAATTAATTAGAATCATAAAATTCGAATTCAGAATTTTATGAATAAAATTATCACAGTAATTTTAAAAATTTAGAGAGAATATAAATGAAATGTCAAATTTAGAGCTGGAAACAAACTGAGCCTCAGTCATCTCAAAGGCATCAACCTGGTTTAATGCTTTGCTGTCTTGCTGCGGCTCTCTCCATGCTGTCTTTGACACAGTAGTAGAGCTCGCGACACTGAAACAAACAGATGGAAGTTACTTTAATTTTTAAACAACTTCTCCTAAAGTTTGCAGAAGCACAAGATGCACAGTTGCAGACCTTTTTGGTATAGAACTTGTTGAGCTGCGTTTCTTGGCCATTACGCCTCCACAGACACAACACCTTGGTCTTGGGGCAGTAGGTCATGTTGATGAGCTTCTCGTACCACCAGCGCTCGTAAACCGTACCGATGTTGCTGCGCAGGACTATGCAGTCATCGCAAACCTTTAAACATTGGTGAATGTTTGTTGGTGCAAAAACAACAACAGAGCATGAGATATGCAGCACTGATGAAAGCCTTTTCCTACCTCCATAAAGAAGATGTCTCCTGTTGTGTCAGTGCCAGCATGAACAACAAACGTTTGTTTCTTGATGTGACGACTTCCACTGGGCCTGATGGACAGCTCACGTCCATTCTACATAGGATTGGTAAAAATCAATTACAAGAAACTAAGAGAGGTCTAAGAGAAAAAAAGTGGACGGTATATTCACCATATGGGCCAATTTGTCCAGTATCTCATTGATCTCTTGGCTGTATGTGAGTCCGATGTGAGATTTGCCCATCAAACGTCTCACTTTCTTCCTGACGTCATTTTTGTTCACCTGCATCAGCAAAAAACACTTACATGCTGGTCCGCTCATCTCAAGGAAAGAAAAAAATAAAACTACAGCTGCTTAAACAGAGCAACAGGCTGCCATACTTTCATCATCAGCATGTAAGCAATCATGTTGTGCAGAAGGGTGGCCAAGAGTCTGTCCTCATCGTCCTCCAGACGCTTGCGATCGTGTTCTCCAAGTGACAAGTATCTGAGTTATCACGGAAAACAGAGGGATTCTTAAAACTGTCTTAAACGTCACATTTGGATGGTGAAAAAAACAATAATAAAAAAGAAAACCTTTCAATCATTTCCTGAGGTCCCTGGTCCATCCCCATTCCTTCGCGCTCCAACATCACAGCGTCTAAGAAGGCGTCCTCCCAGAACTGCACTTGATCCCAAAGTGTGGAGCGCTCCTTACCTGAAAACATTTTTTTTTTCACAAGTGAGCAAGTCATCTTCAGCTGCTCACTTGGTTCAATCAAATCGTATGTCAACTTCAATATAAAATTCCTAAACATATTGTTATATGTCTTTTAGAATTATAATTTGAGGAACACAAGACACCCAGACTGAAATCAGATTCATCTGGACTTACCCTCAATCTCTAACTTGGGCCTTTTTAGAACAAAGTTTCAGGTCTTTTCAATCAGGAAGGCTTTTAATAATTGTATAGATAGAAATGGGTCATTTTATTCCAGATTTCTAGCTTTTTTTCTTTGTTTATTATTGATCTTTGTGAAGCATTTTAGCTCTCTGACTTTTGTAAAGCACTATGTAAATCAATAAATGAGTGACAAAAGATTGCAAAAAAAAAAAAACAATCTGTGTAGCAAATGCATACAGAAAGATGGTAGGTGTGACACTATTTTTTTCTGTTTTGATATTATATAAAAAAAACATATTTTCCCACCCTTATTTGCACAGATCTACACCTCACGAAAGAACAGGTAAAACTCTCATCAGATAGAAAGACTGAACAGAGCTAGATGAGCTAAGCAAAGAAACACACTCCACCAGCACAACACACACATAACAAAAAAGGGGCAAAGGCAAGAGATCAGCCCTACTTAGAGAAAAGGTTTCCATGGCCGCATCCTCTAGCTGATCCCAAACGGAGCTCTTATCCCGCCCTGGAGAAATTTCCCATGAGCAGCAGGAGAAGAGAAAAAAGCAGCGAGAGCAGCACCGGGGTTAGGCAACGAGGTGTGAGTGGGTTTAATGGCAAAAAAACGAGAGCTGAGCGAGCCGAGATGCACACACACACACACACACACAAACATGACAAGGATTAATACAGAGCGTGAATTTTAACACACCGCTTCAAAGCTTCAAGTTTGCATCAGACATTTTCACAGACAATGACAGATAATAGAACTGGAGTTTATGTTGACAGTACTACATTAATCCTTCAAGTATTTTGCATTTTAAACACAATTCAGGACTCGGGAAAAGGTCGGGTAATATTCTACCAATACAGATTTTAACTGTCGTAGAACTGAACAATGATTACTAAAATATGAGTTCAAGACATCTTGTTCACTTACATACACCTAAATAAAATGTGTATAGCTGTGGTAATTTAGGGTTAGAAAAAAATATATGTAAGTCAAAATGCACAATGTCAGCAAAGCATAACAATTTAAACTCAAAGGAAACAGAGTTGTTTCAGTAGACATGAAACATCAGAAGCATAAAATCGTCTGTAGAGCAAGTTTACAGAGAAAACAGAAATCAAGAGAGCAGCACCTACCCAGCAAACCTTCAAACAGATAAATCCTCATACTGATGTCCTCCATCGGTTGAACTGGAGGCCCTTTGACCATTGCAGGTAAATGGTCTTTTGCACCTGGTTTAAGAGTGTGAGTTTTTCCCTTTGGAAGAAGAAAAGAACCAGGTTTGTCAAACTGCAAGCACAATGATCACAAGTTTGCTTTGCTAAAATTATCACAACAAAAATGTTATTTTATTACATTTTTTTGGCAGGCATTGTTTATATTTAGTAAAAGAAAACAAAATTTATGTCCAATGTCAGCTTGGACTTAGAAGAGAAAATTTATGCAGATATATATTGAATCGTTTTCGGACAAGTATTCTACATGGTAGTAACAAGGTTTAAGGACTCTCAGAGGATTTTAACCAATCAGTATTCTTTAGTGTATATAAAAGTTTTTTGTTATTCTTTTTTTTACTTACAAAGACTGAGCTAGTGGCTGGATTGGTTTCAATCTCGCTGTCAGATAGAGTTCCTCTGGACTGATTCAAATGAGGAGCAGCTCTCCCTCCAAGACCTTCTCCTGCTGTGCTGCTCAGGTCACTGTCGGCTCCCAGGGTCTCACCAGAGCTATTGCTAATCTAAAATGTTAAAATTCAGAGTGTGAATAAAGGTTTCACATATAGACTTTTGAATGTTTACATTCAGTGTTCACTTAATGCAGTAAGGATGAATAGAACACAGTATTTTCCATCTTATTCCAGCTTTTCATTAATGAAACTGTAGCTCTGTGTCTTTGGGAGTTTTGCATATTTTCTACTTACATGAGCCATCTGAAAATTCAAACTTATTTTCCTTACCTACATCAACATACAGTGGATTATTCTTATACCACAAAAGCATCATGTCTCATTTTTAAGGGTTACAGAAAACGAACAATTCCTAAATTTATTATATATGCTAAATTTAAAATAAATTCAATATTTTAGATACAATCTATAAACAGTAATTTTGGAACTATATTAAAGAAGAGGATTTAGTAATTATTGTAGTTCCTTCACAGGAATGTCCAGTTATCAGTATTAAGGTTTATCAAAATGTAGCCGTTAACATCGTCCATACCATAGTGTTTAATCGATAGTCAAAAAGCCAAAAAAGGCGATAAACTCCTGAGTCTATTCTGGGTTGATGGGAGTACAGAGCAGGGCTGTCCCTCCCCCACCTGTTGCTCAACACTGTCAGTTGTCTAAAATACAGCACCTAAGGCTGGTTAACAATATTTCCGGTCACAAAAATGATTATTTAAAATAAAACCAAGTGGCTCATTTATGTTTTGGATGAATGATGAGTGCACTCCTGTTGTCCAGCTGGACAAAAAAAAAAAAAAAATAGAATAAATAAAGTGCAAGTCATCCGAGTTGGCCGTGCCCTACCACTGTGCTGGCCTCTGAGTCCTGGCTGGTGCTCCTCGTGAGGATCGGCGGCTCTGAACTGGTTACAGACTCTGTGTCGCTCTTCTATACAAGGAATGAAAAAAAAAATTAGATTAGCTGTCGCAAAATGTGAACTATCCGTCCAAATAAGGTGCACTTTGGTTATAATAATCTCAAAGTAAAACAGTCCAATGTACTATAACAACAGACAAAACTAATTACATCCAAGATTTTATTATCACTAATATGTTTTCACACAGCAGTAATTATAGGACAAACCTGAGAACCAGATGCAACACTGAGTCCACTATCAGCACTGATCTGTGATTTCTTCTCCTCTGCGTCAGTCACCTGCGGGCGCTGCTGCTTTGTCCCTTCAGCCCCTGCAAATTACATCTAATCATCAGCCTGTTTTCACATGTGGCCTCATGATGTTCTTACCTTACAGAAGGCCGACTCACTCAAAGCCTGCACAGCATAGTCACCCTGACACTACATCTCTTTGAGGGTCAAAGACTTAGACATCTCACTATGTGTGTACGCTGCACACTCTATTACAATAGCTTCATGAAGTTTGAGAAAAACTTTTCATTTCCAATATATAAGCTGCTACTAGCTTTAAAGTGTAGGGAGGCATTTTTCTTTACTAATTATACAGAATAGGAAAGCTTGTTTCATAAAAAAATTCAAAACTTCCTGTGCAAGTTTCTCTGGTTCAGAGTCAGATCATCTTAACAGGACAGAGAGGAGACAGAGGCAAGCACAGAAAGCAGAAAACATTGCAATTCGGAAACCATTACAAATGAAAACAAAACTGCAAGAGCGAGACATTACTTTTCAATCAGTGTTGCAAATGTGGCCCAATTTACACCAAAACCCCACAAACAGACACAGGCAGTTAGGCATGCAGACAAACTCATGGTCGGTAAAGGAGACATTTTCTGTTTCAAGTGTGACTGTTATTTATCATCTTTGTAGGTGGACATGTGGCGACACGTACATCCATACAGGTCCGTGTAGTTCTCACTTTTTTGTGACATTTAACTTTGGCTAAGCGATTCATAATGCATCAGAAAACTGTGGGAAGTTGGCTGTAATGTTACAGCAAATCACTTGAAACTGGAAAAAAGTACAGTTAAAAAGAGCAGGACAGGGCAGCAGGTATTCATTTCTGCTCATCTAGATGCATGATTGCAAGAGAGGAAAAAGAAAAACATGATAAAACAAGAATACACTTTGCTTTACCTTAGGCCAATAAATGTTACAGTAAGCTTCTGTCATTTTTATGTCGGCTAGTCCAACAATCCTAAAGATTTTAACTTTTACCCTTCATTATATTATGTTTTTAGCCTTATATAATGAAAACACAAGTTGTGCATAATTGTCAAATAGAACGATGAGGTATATTTTTCAGCTTTTTTTGCTTTAACAAATACAAATATTAACAGTGTGACATGCATTCTTACTCTTTTGGAATAAATAATAAAAAAAGATGATCTAAGCCTAAATTAATCCTGCCCAACTTCAACTTTTAATTTATACTCAAATATTTAAAACACATTAACACTATAACCCCTAATTTGGGGAGGGGTTGTCCATTCAGATCTCGATTATTGCTGGTTATTGTTTCACGCATAAAAATATACACGAGTGAGGAAAGAGGTAAAAAAAAAAAAGAAAAAAAGTGCAAAAGATAAGGGGGCGGGGGGTGAAAAGAAATTCACTCTAACACCCCAGTTCTTAAGTTAGCTTTTTTTTTTTTTGGTGTGTGAAAAGTCTCTTACTCTGTTGTTTTTCCATAGCTTTTTGCTTATCCTGGTGCTTGCTCCACAATTCTACCCAAGATGCATTGCAAGCAAGGAGAGAAAGACAGAGAGAGAGTCAGAGAGCTGGTTGAAAAGGCATGTATGGTGGGTGAGCATTAAAACCAAACTCAAAACAAAATAAGCATTAAAATTTTTACTTTCTAAAAGAAGGTGTTTTGTAATGTTGGCATGTAGTTTTGATTCATTTAGGACAAAATTATATTTTAAAAAAAATGTTATAGGGCTATATTGAATTTGTTATGCAACAGCTACTTAGGTAACATTACAAAACACCCCAAGCTCTCCACACAGAGTCCTGGAGAGCCACACAGTGCTGTTACAGAGCTTTGGCTCTGACCGTCTACATTCACCCATCGCATGTGTCTGGCTTTCCAGAGCAAAGGTGAAAACGAGGAGGCTGATTGGGAAAAAGAGCGTGGGATGATGTTGATAGCGAGTGAGTGGAATGGAGTAGTTGCAGAAGCTGAGATGCAAGTCTCACAGCATTCTGTAGAATTGAAGGTGCAACTTCTAAAAGGTAAAAAAAGGGGTGAGGGTAGGAGAGGTGTGGGTGGACGAACTGAGAGGAGTCCCCTGTAGACAGACCCAGAATTTTATTTGAAAAATCAAGGACTACATGCCCAAAAAATAAGTCTGTTGTAGGAATTTTCGATATACTGGGACTGTTTACTGGGGAGTTTTGTTTCCACCCTCCATGCTGATAGCAAAAGGAGCTGTTTTGTTTTTTGTTCATTTTCTACAGCACACCTTGAAGAAACCTGCAGTAAAGGCTCAGACGAACACCGATTTGACCATCGATGTGTATAACTCTACTTTCCCCTTGTCCCCTACTGCAGATTTTCACACTGCAAGAACAAAACAACCACATGCATTCAAGGTGCTAATAGGCCAACAACGGAACCCCGAAGGGGAGGAAAACAGTTTCACAGATGTTTAAGGAAAAGGCCACAACCACACACAGTCCAGGCTGGAAACAGGATGCATATTCCAGACACTTCAAAACTAATTTATTATACAGTTGAATTTAATTTAAACAATTTTAATATAAAATTTCAGCTGGTTAGCCATCAACGGTAATTTCAGTTAAAGTGTGTGGAATATATAACACCTGTTGGTTGCTGTCTGGGGGATCTTTCACTGAGACGGCTGGAAGTAGGGTGGGGGAGGTTAAGGTTGATGAGCTTGTACGGTGGGGGGCAGGGGAAGGAGGGGGGGTTACAGTGCACATGCAACCAGGCTTGAGTGGTGTACACACCAATCGAGGCAATAAAGTTCTCCTCGTTCAGACTTCGGGTATCAAAATGGCGGGCTCCTTTGCCCGTGGTGTGGTGAGGCAGCTGCAGCTGGGGGATATTCAGGAGGCCCTGAGGTCTGGCTGTCTCCATACGACCAGAAGGACTCTCTTTACTCCCCGGGCTGCCAGCACTGTCTGTGGGACTTCGCTTGCGCTTTTCCGGGTCTACCAAGTTACCAAAATTAAGGGGGCCAAAGACAAAGTTCATCAAAGACAGGAGAAGGAAGTATGTTAAAAGTTTAAAATGGGGAGAAGAAAAAGATTATTTGACAGAAAAAAAGCAAAGAACAGCTTTAGTTAATGCCTTAAGACAGTCTGACATGCAGCACAAACGCATTGACAAGCACCCTGATGTTAGCCTGGACACAGAATCTTATACATTTCTAAGAGTACTTCATATGAATCTCACAAGTAGGTATAAACTTCATAAAGGCAGTTGTTAAGTTTTAGGGCATACCTTTGGTTTGATAATGTGTGCGTGCTATTTCCAGCAGGCTGAAGACACTAGCCATTCCTCCAAGACCAGCATTGGTATAAGAATGCTCCAGACTGGAAACCGTGCACTTCAGGATGTCCAGCATGCCTTTGTAAACTTTTCTGTTCACCTCCTAGAAACAAACAAACTGGTTATTGAAGGTTTGCCATCACAAGCAACTCATAATCTGATCATGATCTAGGATTTTACAATCTCCAGATCATTACAAAGACAAAATACAGCCCTCAAAAATGACTACAGCAGGCTTTCCAGAAACAAACTTCAGATTTGATTTTCTGCAAATCAAGTCTCTGGCAAAAGTATTCATACCCCTTGGTATCCTTGGTATTTCCATAAGATAAGATGCATGTTATTGGGATTCAATAACATGTATCATTGATGAAATCAATGATTAATTGGTAAGAAATAATGTTCTACAGTTGTCATTAAACTTCTTTCCTCTTAAAACGCGATGTTTTGTTCCCATTTTCATCTTCCCTTTTTATCCATTTCTAGTTTAATTACTTTCACCTGAGACTACTAAACTTTTTTCAAAAATATTCAGAACTCTGGACAACTTGTCGGACTGTTCAATCTTTTACTAGAAATGGAGTCTCTAACCTACCAAAACAATAATGAATGTGAAAAAGTTCAAGGTTCAATAATAGTTTCCATCTTGCAGAAAACAAGCATCTCACCACATCACGTATGATCTCCTGTCTGGCGTCTTCCTCCGACTGGACGGCTCTGTTCAGCTTACTCAGCACAAAGACGCGGAGTTGCTCATTCTCCAGCAGTCGGCGAACCTTTTTCATGTTAAGCCAGCCAACCCCCTGTCCTTCCAGAACACTCTGCACCACTTCCTTTAAAAACTGCTGGTTCTCACTAGGCCAAAACACGTCATTAGGTTATTTTGCAGTTTTTGAAGTAAACTTCAGTCATCCCTATTTTGTCCAACATCTCTGATTGCTAATGATGTGTGGCAAAGGCTTCAGGTACCTTGTGTTGTTGACCCGACCCTGCGGTGAGGGAGATTCTCTCTTCACAGTCGGGCTGTGTTTGATCACTGAAGACTTTTGGTCCACAAGTGCTCGGGGTGCACGAGCCCCTGCAAAAAAAAAAAAAAATCAAATAACACCCTCACAATCAGAAACGCACAAAAAAAGAGCACTCAAGTGGACTGGACTCAATGGGAATTTAAAAAGCTGGAAACTATTTGCAAACTGTTGTGTTTATAACGTCACACAAGGCTACAAGCATCATTGTGTACAGAGGACAGAAACATTTGGGAATTTATCTACTGCAGGACAAACAAATTACAGGGGCAGAGCCCATTATTATAAGAGATATAAAGGACAAACCAAACGGACAAAATGCACACTCACGCACACACACAAACAAGAATCCATTTGGCTCTCTTGGTAAGGGCATTACACATTATCAGCATAAAGTAGTAAAGGTCAGTGGAAGGACAGTGTTGATAGTAGTTAGTAAATGACATGCACACAAAAAATGAGGTGAAAATGGTGTTTATATTACTGTATTGTTAAAATGCAAAGTGCCTGACCACTGTGATAAACAGCTAAATTATGATGTATTAAATAGAAGCGGTAGTAATGACAGCATGTGAGTCAGGTGTCTGATCTGCACCACTCACACCACCAGCAACAGACTCAACTGCTGTTTATACCAATGAGTCGACATGGGATCAAAAATGTTCTTTTTTGTGTGAAGCAAAACCATATATAAAATGAGATGGATTAATTGCATGCACTTTCATATATTAAAATCAACTACAAAACAGTGGGAGGAGGGATGTTGAGCTAAACAGACTAAACTGTAAATCCAACTTTAAATATGAAATAAATAAGAGTTTTCTTTTCTATGTTTAGACAAGTTTAAATGCATGACAGAAATTATGACAAATTATTTAGGTGTTCCTATAACACCTGTATTTCAGTCAGGAATGAAATGAAAATATTTTGAAATATTTTGAAAATATGGTGTTCAAAATATTTCTGAATGCCACTGAAAGCAACACATTGTGGTTTAATTTCTTTTAATTCTAGATATCAAACATTATGTATTATCTAACAGTGGATGCAAGAGGATTACCATTATAATTTCTTACAAATACAAGCATTGTAGAAAAAAAAATCAATTCACAATAAAAAGCCAAAAGCTTAACATCTCAGTTTAATTTCTTATCTAACAGTGAAAAACTTTAATATTTTAAATAGATATTTTAATTTAGATCATTTTACACAAAACTCTACACCATGATAAGCTACTCAACACCATACTATAAGTAATCTATACTACAGCTACATTATATATATTACAAGCTTATAATCATAATATTACTGTACACAAAATGCATACAGCAAAGAATTGCATGCACTGCAATAAAGTTTTACTAAGTATTTAAGCATCTTTTTATATCTGGGTTACATTTATTGAAAATTATTTAATGTAGCATAAACTGTTTTAAACGGTATATGCTTTATGAGGTCATCAAGTCATTAAAGCTACAGTTAAAGTGCTTCAATGCAAAAACTGCAGCCAGAAGACTATTTTGTAATAAAACTTTATTGCCCAGATAGATATTTTTATATTTTATTTCATTTCTTCCAGTGCTTCTTGAGACAATTCATTATCTGGGCTATCTGCTTACTTTGAGCCCAAAGTAGAAATACAACACGTTAATTATTAGTTTATTTATCACAAGTCATATTTTTATCGCAACATTCACAATTACCATTGCATATCTATTGATTTGTGCAGCCATATTTAAACTTAGAACAAGTTTAAAGAAAAGACAAATTCAAAAGTATGCCATTGTTTGATGGGTGCATAATATTACAGGCTGGAAGTAAATTTAGAACTGATACTAGTTTTGTTCAGACCTCAATTTAATGTGTACAAAAATGAAAAGTAAAATTCTTATTTCTAAAAACCAATAATAAAAACACAACTGCTATAAAAAAATTCCCAGTGTGTAAACAATCGTATTACCATATTATCATGTAAAGCTTTGTATATTAAATTATGATTTACACCTAAAATGTAGTTGTTGAAGAACCAGTGTCTAAGAATAATAGCCAACATTTGCCCTGTGTACATTTAGTTTTTGGACATCCTAAACGTATCAAAATCAACAATGTAAAGCTTTTACACAAAAAAGGTGGTATGAGGACTGGGAAACAATCCGATTTATGTCTCCATCCATATAACTAACACCACTCTGTCTTCTCAAATATAAATGCCACTCAGCATGAGGGCTGTGTGATATTAACAAATCTTGCAATGTCTATAATGGTAAATTTTGTGATATCAGGTGTGACGTATGCCAGTTTTCTTCTTTCCTCTTTCATCTGTGCTTCCATCACTGTGACCTTTAGTATTTTGGACAGTGTCATTTGTGTCTGTTGTGAGCATCTTGCTGCCATGAGACTTTGACCGAACCAGCAAACAGCTGGCACTAAATACCGTTGAGATTAAGGTTGCCTGCCAAACACTCAAAGAGATGCAAAAAGGTTTCAGAGAAAAAAAAAAGTTTAATGAAGAAGCTAATCTTACAGGTTTTCAAATATTCTTATCCTCATTCATACCCTGTCAGTTGTGATGAATCTGGTTTAGCAATTATTACACACCTTCAAAACACAACTCTTCCACCTCCCTTAGCTGTAAACCTGTCTTCTAAATTAATTGGTACTTTATTGAAAGTGAAAGCAATAACTGCCATGATTTGGTTCTCATTTATCCAGTGGAAGATGTGGATTACCCTTTACGACCTGTAGTATGACATCCTCAGATAAATACAGCATTTCTGCTTGGTGTTCTGCTCTTTTCCAGCCAGCCAGTGTCACTTCCCTCATTTACTTATTTCAATTAGGATAAAGAACCAAATCTTTAAAGCAAGCATTCCAGATGCCACCTTCATGTCATTTCTTTAACCAAAGTGCAGTCAGTCAAGCATTTAACAAAATCCTCACATGCCTTGGGCAGATCTCTGCTTTCAAAAGGCTCATTGCATCTTGTCAGTCACTCTACAGTAAACTCTCTCTGCTTTCCTAAAATAGAGCACACAGGTTTGGTTTGAGTAGTAATCCACTGGAAAAGAGAAAAAAAAATCGTTAGGGCAAAGGAAAAACCCTTATTGCTTTTCCAATGAGGGTCAAAGAGGAAATTTCTTGAGCTTTTCGTTAACTGATGTAAGAGTTTGTATCCAGTACCATCCACATTATTTTCCATGTAGGAACACTTCTATTGCTTTAGAGACACTGAGTTGGTTTATTATTCTTTTAATTCAATTTACAGCTAATGAGGACTTACATATGACTCAACCAAATATGAGTTTGTGTTGTTTGTGTACAGTTATTTCAACGCAAATTTTTGGATTTACCGATATGGATGTGTTTATAGGACACACTAAAATCCCACATCAGAGCCGTATGTACAAACAGTGCACACTGTCTTTGTTGAACACGTTTCCATGCTAAAGTTTCCATACATTATAAACTGATCATAGAAATGTGCACAGCCTAATGGCAATGCTAAGGCTGCTGTACATTCATCTATTCTTTTATAGGCCCCTTTGGCGACACCTAGAGGCTACACTGCAAAACGTACTGTGGAAAAAAGTTCAATATCCAAAGCATGCAGTGTGGTGCAGAAAATACTCTTTCAAAATTACTTTATCATTATTACAATAATAATCAGAGGACCAATCATTTCCCAGTGTGAACAGAGAGGTTCCTGATCCTTTGCAGCATGAAGAACTTAGGGTGCTCTGATTATGTTTTAATATTTTAGACCAAATTAATTTTAAAATCAGACAAAAATCACACAAATAGCAGATCTTTTTCTTTAAATTATGCATCCACCCATTTCAGTTATTACACAACAAAACTATCCAAACCAATCTGAAAGTCAGTCGTGGCATTTAGTTTGTAATAAAAAGCAGTTTGTCTTTCCAGGTGCAGTGAAGGAACTTTGAGCCCCTCTTCTTTCCATGACTGGTTTTAATTTAGACCCAGCACTTTCAGACAAGAAAGGCATCATTTACATTATGACACTCAATTGGATTCAAGTCCAAAGGTTGATGAGGTCACTCCAAAAGCTTCATTTTGTTTTTCCGAACAATTGGATTTGCTGGTTTTCTTTGGATCATTGTTCTCCTGCAGAACCCCAGTGTGACTGAGCTGAACTTCACAGACTTATTGTCAGACATTTTCCTTCAGGATTTTCTGGCAGAGAAGAGTTAATGGTTCCAAATCCTTCATATGTAAGACGAGGAGATTTTCCTAAAGTCTGGGAGATCAGGATGACATTTGTTGGGAAAAAAAATTAAATGGGCCTTTGTGTTTTTATATAAAGGGTATATGTATTCAATTCAGAATTAAACATACAGGAAATTGAAATCTCAAATCACATTGATAAATAAATCCCACCCCTGCATAGTTTTATTGATCCAAACCTTTTGAAGAATGTTTTTGCATGTGTCTTGTAAACAAGCATTTTCCTCGGTTCTCCAAATCCCTCCAGGAATAGAGATGTGGGAGGTGAATTCAAAATAACCACGTGCTTTTATCTTGCTGAACAAAACCTTGACTTCAGCTTAGTTTATTATTTTATGTTACTGCAGTCATGCGTTCTTGTTCTCAAAACAGTTACAGTACAGCAAGATTCAGCTGTATCTTGCTGAATCTTGCAAAACCCCACATTTTGTTCTCTGAAGGAGCATGAAAGAGTAGCAAAAGATGGTAGGTCACTAATATTATTATCCAGCATTTAAAAGTTGTTTTTTTTCCTTGATGGCTAACTGGTGGGTTATTCGTCAACTTAGTGTAGAACCTAAATCTAAAGTTATATTATTTTTCTGCAACTTAACTGTGATAAGTCTAGTTTTAGAAATGAAGCCAAACACTTTATGAGTTTATGACTGAAATAAGAAAAGTCATTAGAAATGACAATATGACCAGACAAAACACCCAGTCTTCGCGGCTTCTGATGAGGCACACAGTGAATGACATGAGAGAAAGACATGGTGGAAATGCTGGGGAAGATGTAATTGACTGGCTTGGAGAAGCATGCAGCTCACTCAAAAAAAGGGGCAGAACCCACCTTCTCCGCTTGCCGGGCCGGCCTCTGTAATTATCTCCATTAGAGAATTTAGCCCAAATACTGCACACAAAACTCAGGATTAGTGCAGCGAAAAGGTGAACAGAAAGAGGGACACCGGCCCAGACACAACCAGTCCGAACATCAACCCAACAAACAGACATGCATACTTAAAATGATGCAAAACTGCAACCAACACACTAAAAAACCGAAGGCAAACAGAAAAAAGAAATAGCATGAACTCATGAACCTGGATGTGACTGAAAATGTGAACAACGGTCATGTTTTTAGTAAGACGATTATGATTTACAGCTGGTGAGTATACTGTAAATATGTTGGCTATGCACACAACACTGCTGGAACTGTGTGAACGATGCTGGACATCTTAACAGTTAAAATAAATAGGGATAGATCCTTAGGAAGTATGCAAGTGTATATTTCTCCCTCCCCCAATCAGGGAGACAGGCTTCTAATGAGAACAAAACACAAAAAGATAACCAGAAGAGTCACTAATTTAATTAAATATCTTTCTTAAAAGGCAGATGCTTTTAGAAGATTAGTAATAACCAAGAGCAACTATCAACAAGCACACAAATAAGGCAACAACAAAAAAAATGTCAGGGAAGGTTTGATATTATCCCATTAACTACAGACAGATCTTTATGTGAACATCAACTAAAAAGCAAATTGCATTTTATTAATTGTCAAAATTAAGGTAGAAAGATATAGATGCCACATCAAGAAATGTTTGCAGTCACAGAAAAAAAAGAACAAAAAGACTTTCAACAGTGACACAAACAGGAATAACAAAGGAACAAAAAGGGGAAAGTAAACATAAACATGTAGTGGATACTAAAGGTGTAAGTTATTTCTCAGTCCTACTCTGAGAACAGGATGCAAGGCAGGAACGTGTCACTTTGTAAGGTCACAGAAATGTCTAGTCAAGGACAAACTATCACACCAGACATAACATACCCGGACTGTCAGGGGAATCTGAACAACAAAGACAAAACAAATCACAATCAAAAGGAACAGAACACCTTTAATGGCAGCTATTCCACATTGAGTGGAGCTATTGAGTATCTTCACCATGGCTCATCTGTTTTTTTTTTCTCAGTTGAAGAGAAAATCCATCCTAAACAGAGTTTATACTAAACCAGAAAAAAATGACAGGCACTATATTATGTTATATGTATGTAATGTTATTCATCAATTTATTGGTAGTTGAGAAGTGTTTGTTCTTTTACCCACAATGTTTTGTTTCAGTTTGTCTTGAAACTTGATTCATTTACAACCGTGTTATGATAGTTACTGAAACTTCTAAACACAGGAAGAAATGATGTGATTTGTTTTTCTTTATCCATATTACCCAGTTCTCCACCTAAACTTACACCAACAAACTAGGAGTCAGTGGAGTGAAAAAAAACTGTACAAGAGAAAGAAATGCTGAGTTATTCCTTTTGACAACACAATAAAGTCTGCTTTGGAGTGGATTTTCCTGAGAGAAAATGTTTCACGTTTCCTCAATATTCTCCTTTAAATAGTGCCATGTATGTTTGGCAATCCAGTGCAAGGAGAGAAAAGTTTTAAAATCATTTTACAAACCTGCTTGCTCCATTTCCTCCTCAACATCAAAATTAAAATATTCTTTTACACCCCAAAAAAATGTCAGAGAAGGAAGAAAAGAACAAACAAATTTATAAACAAATAAAAATGTTTTCTTTTAACATTTAGTGCACATAGTTCAGCTCTTAATCTGTAACAGCTGGAGATATATTAAAATCTGTAGCATAAATATTAAAAAAATTGAGCAAGTAGGATTGAGTTATCCTAGGGTGGCAGAAACAGACCTTGTGTACAACTTGAATCTGTGTAATAGTCATTAGTTCCCTCCTACCTTTCAGGCTGGGAAAAGGTGTTGATTTCTCCCTGGCTGCTTTGTTGGGAAGAGCCAGATTGGACAGGCTGAAGCTGGTGCCGTGGTTCTTGTAAAGATTACCTGGTGAAGGATCAAAGAGACAATCACTAAAGCAAAGTATGATCAAATACTGTTGGTACTATTTAAGTCTATTAAATGAGACTTGACTGGTGACAGGGGTATTCTCTGGGCTGAAAGATCAACACATCCTGCCTGTTAACTAACTAACTTAAGGAAGGCATCAGCTTCTTTCATTTCACCAAGAAAGGTAATTTCACAACCAGAAATATTCCTGGTTGTGACCAAAAAGTCTAATCGTGGTGTCAAAACAAAAGGACTGCCATCTATCACTCTTACTAAAACTATATTCAGTAAGATACAAGAAGATCTATTAAGCAGCCAACACAACTAATCAACCACCTACATTCAGCTTCGTACAGTATTACCCTATAAAGAGCATAACTACAAAAAAGGATAATATTTTGTGCAGTAATCACTTAAATTCTGATACATTAAGGGAGTGTTTATGCTACATTTCTGATTGAGGCTATGCATGGAAATAAAAAATGTTAGATGTTAAAATGTAATCAACAACACTATATTATATAAGTAGCAGTAGGAATGTCTGTCCAGATAAAAAGTTTTTTTTCTCATTTCCATTGAAATAAAATGAGACAATTTTAACTTAAAATACAAAATTTAATCCCGTGAAAGGTGTTTTGTGTCTAACAGACTAAATTGAGTATTTGCAATACTAACTTTAAATTTACCATTTTGACACATTTAACTGGATGCTGTTTATTACAACAAACAAATTATCATCATAAAAAAACAAAACAAGAGAACTGCCAGCCATCTTGTCTGTCAATGAGGAAGGGGGCAATTTTTCCATCTGGACATTTTAACTTTCTTCTGTTGATACTGTAATAATCAGTGAAGCTACATTCAGTACATCTACACTGTTACTTGATTTATTCTTACTGGCAAAAGACATAAGTCCACCAAATCCATCATTGCTGCTGTTGGAGATGGTGGAATTGGGGGAGCTGTTACGCGAGTCTCCTTCTCCATCAGACTCTCCTGGGAGCCTGAGGCTGCTGGGACGTAAAGGCCGCTGAGCCCTGAAACCAAAAGAAAGGTCACATGAGATATTAATCACACACACACAGGTTCACGCAAAAATGGACAGTAAGATCAAGACATCTATGACACGAACATAGCTTGGATGACGAGAGAAAGAGCATCCAAATGCTGCATGTACACACTTGTTGCCATTGAGGTTCTGGTTGAACCGAGGGGTGTAGGATTCCACCTGCTCTTCTTCCGCTTCTTCCTCAGTGGGGAAGCCATACTGAGGCTCAAAGTATGGGTTGTCATACTCTTGCTTTTTGTTGACAGAATCCACCAGACCAGAATCTGCTGGTCTGAGAAACGGCTGACTGCCGATTCCAGGGACTGGGTTCTGCAAAGCGGCACTTGCTGATGCTTCAATCTCAGGTGCTTCAGCTTGTTCCTGTCAACACAGATACATATGCATCGTGTAAATAATTTCTTATTAGCAACACATAAGAGAATTGTCTCTGAAGTTAATTTCTGAAGTCGAATGAAATAGTCACACACATGGTTGACTCCTTGGATGATTGTGCTAGGGCTTGAGCTTGCGGTTGTGCTGGAGCTTGAACGAAGAGGCTGTCCATCTGACTGTTCAGCAGCTCCTTCCCCACTAGAAGGACCATCCACACTATGGCTATCCTTTAAATCGTGCAAGTCTTGAAACTCAACCTCGCTGGCATCGCCTAGTGCAGCATGAGTCGGAGGATCCAAACCTAAAAGACACATACTCAATGACAATGCAAAAAAACCAAACTATTCATACTGCATGGGCTGATTTTGAATCAAAAGATCATACTTGGTGTATCCCCCTGGATGTCGCCTTGGATCATCTCACTCACTAAGTCCCCAAGTGAAGAATAGGAAGAGCTGGAGTCGTCATATCCATCACTGTCACTACCACTGAGACAAAACCAAGAACAGAATATCTGAAGCTGCTCAACAAATATGTTACAAATGAGCCAGATCAGACATGGACCTGGTTTCCTAACCTGTCTGTAGGATCAGACTCATTGCCTTCATCTTCCAATGGACCAGCCATAGCTTCCACCAGCAGGGAGCTTCCGTCATAGACTCTGTAGACCACTGGCTGCAGCTGATGTGCGTACCATTTGGACTTGTCTCCAATTAAAGATGGATCATATACATCTAAAACAGACAAAAACAGCAGCTTGGTGGTCAATTCAATTCAACACGATTCATCAACTGATTACTACCATGTTAAATGAGTCTTACTGTTGTGTATCCTCTGAAAGGCAAGGTTAGTGGGATTGAGCGCCCACTCTCCATAGAATTCCACCGCCTGGGTGTGGGACAGTTTATCGGCGAAGCAGGAGCGTCGTGGGCGAGACGCAAGAAAAGACGAAGACTGAAAAGCGACCACTGGTCGCGGAAAGAGCCGCAAAGTACGCGTGTGCATTTGGAAGCCCTGGAGGACATTGGGAGAGTTGAAGAATCGCACCATGGCAACCCTGAAATGAAAAAGAAAATTAAGATGTTTTAATTAAAGTAAATCATAATATGTGATATTATAACTGATATATTGTTGGAATAAAAAATAAGGCTGCACATTCCCCTGACAAACTCACTGACACTGATTTTAAAAAGCTTTGAGTAGTCATTCTGGCATGTCAATTTAGCCAACTTACGCACAGAAGTAAATCCTTAAAGGTTGTTTTTAACATAAATTGTATGTAATGTGTTGTTACTACCACAAGGTGGTGACAGCACACTAACGAAAGTGGTAGAAAACACACCAAGTTACTGGATTGTTTCAGATTTTTTTTTCATAGCTAATCTTCTATTTTCATCTTTAATAAGTTGCAGTATTCTGACTTATCTGTAGTGTTGCCAGTCTTTAAAAAATAAATCAAACAGGAAGTGATCTCAAATTTGTATTTTTGATTTAAAGGGGTCCCCTTACCGTCTTCAAAAGTGGAATCTATCCACATGGCCAAGCATACTAGTTCCAACAGAAACTTTAGATTTTTTATGAAATCGTAAATTTACTACTTGCCTGGTGGCCACATCAACGGAATCAACGTCATTGCCGTATATCAGAGGGTTGAACTCAGTGGAGGATGGCGAAGCCTTGTCTCGTCCTGGAGGGAGCAGGGTCATCTCCTGGCCTTCCTGGAACTTCTCCAGGTTCAGAATAGGTTGTGTGTTCAAACTCATGCTGGCCAATGCCTAAAAGGCACCAGTGATACAAATTACAAAAGACGCTATGGATCCAATAACAATGCTATGATGACTACTCCCACTACAGGCATCAATGACTTCTAGAAAGTGTGTTAAATGGAATATAATGTAGGCATATTTATTATTTGTAACCACCAACAAGGGAGATAATATATTTGCATCTAAAATTATTCAACCTCCACTGCAAATTAAGCTTATTGGCAAAGTGCCCAAACTAGCAGCTATTAAATAAAAACCAATGTTCCACAATTGTTGTGTTGTTTACTGCCATCTTAGAATTATACAATCCCTGTATATCTCGTCATCCAAATGCTGCAGGATTCCAATGTCAGATTATGGAAAATCCATCCACAGAATCACGGAGCCACTGCCCTGCTTCAGAGTAAGCACTGTGTTCTTGATAACATATTTTGATTGACATTTAAAGCAGAACCAACTGTTGCTTTCGAGTCAGTAATGGTGTACGCCTGGAGATCTTCAAGTGTGCCATACTGAAATCTCAGTGCTGGCTGCCACAGGTGTTTATCAGATTAATTGTTTCTTAACATCTGCCTCAATAGGAATCTGGTAGCGGTGGTTGATAGCTTTCAGGAGGTGAATCCTTCAAGCTATCACTATAGGACCTTGTCCACCTTTTAGTAAGATCAATTGAACAATTTACTTGACTTGACCAGTTTAAGACATGTATTGAAATCACCATCTAGCTTCATCCATCAATGAAACCCTTCATTGGTTGCATTGGGGGTGACTGAGAACATGCATGGTCTGCAATGTTTGCTCTTATAAAGCTTTCTATTTCAGTAATTTAAGACAGCAGTGGTCATTGGAAATAGTGTCGAATTTTACATTAATACCTGGTAATATGAGGTTTATTTAAACAGATGTTAAGTCTTTTACTTATTGGAAACACCTAAACAATTTCGAAGACGGACAAAAAACTTAATTTGAAGTAGAAGCTGCATAATTCTAGGTACAACATTATAAATTAGTCCCAATCCACAGATTCCCCCATCTTTATGGTTTTGACCCAACAATAAATAAGGTAATCAAAGATCAAATTTACACATGTTGATGCCTGTGGTGGTTGTGCCATTTTAGAGAGGAGAAACAGGAGGAAAGTAAGTCACTATGCATGGTTTGCTTAGAGGGAACTGCTGCAGTCTCAGGAGTCAATGTTTAGCTTAGCATAATGGAACATTTAGTTGCTGGGTCAGGATGAATGTTAACTTTGTCAAAGGGAGAAACAGATAAGCTTTTATTGTCTTATTTTGGTTAAGAGATCACTCACTATGCCAAAAACAGATGCACGCACATTCATACATGCTCAAGCCAGAGTTAAGCAGTGTATCAGAAACAGTGTCCAGCGACATTCTGAAATGTTCTTTAGCATTTTCTATAGGTCAAGAGAACAAGAGACAATAAGTAATGACAGGCAAACCAATGTGTGAGAGGAGGATTTCCGTGCATGGGCATTACACATTCCACAGGAGGAGAAATGAGTAACCTTATTTTCAGAGGAGAAGATCTGCTTTTGGGTGATCACGGTCAATCTAACCAGACACTAGGAAGGGGAATAAGAGAGATGCCAGGAGAATCACATGTAGGCTGGAGATGACAGTTTTGTGACAGACACTGGAACATCACATGATGGAAGGGTAACAGCATCTGCCTTTTCACTTTCTTTTCTTTGTCTCCTTTTAGAAGTACTTCCCACTTTTTCTGCTCGGCTGACAGCAAGTAAGCACATTCTGTGGTCACAAATATGTGAGTAATTTAAAGTTGTGAGGAAAAGGGTTTATACTAGAGTTTTGTAGTGAAACAACTCTGACTGTCATTTCGTTTTTAAATTCTACAACTGACTTGAGTTGTATAATATTTTTATTGAGAGTCTGGAAACAAAGATGATTCAAATTTAGAGAGACATTGA
This sequence comes from Micropoecilia bifurca, assembly GCA_903067075.1. Classification (NCBI taxonomy): domain Eukaryota; kingdom Metazoa; phylum Chordata; class Actinopteri; order Cyprinodontiformes; family Poeciliidae; genus Micropoecilia; species Micropoecilia bifurca. The sequence goes on along the minus strand of CAEGAF010036332.1, from coordinate 19,315 downwards.
GAAAGCAAGACAGAGAAAAAGGCTGATGAAGAAGTTGAGATGATTTTATACCAAATATGATAAGACATTGAGAAACCGACAAATCAATAACTTGATCAAAAGCCAGAATTCACCATCAGAATCCAGCCTTTGAGAGAGACAGGACAAACATCCATGGTCACCAACTGGGAAAACCCAGTGGTTACAATGGAGAGGAGATGAGTACAAAACAGCAGATCTTTTCAGAAATACATAAAATGCTTGCACACCTCTGCATCTACAGAAAATGGAAAAAATGAAACTAATTCCCATTTTCTTAAAAAAAAGACAGTCTGCGACTTGCAAAAGTAAATGAATCAGTCTCTTGCAGGACTGATTTATTTGTAAAATGAAGAGCCGAGTGCAAGTATTTTCAGAGGCTCTCACACAAGCAGCATTATGCTACAGCATCCAAGTCTTTAGAAAAATCAGTGAAACATTCCTCTGTGACATGTTTTACATTCACAGAAAAACCATTGTGAGCTTATTTCCAAATATATGCTAGCAAAAACTGAGGCTTAGCACACTCCTACAAACCAGCTTCTCAGTCACACACACAAATAAAGAGCTGCTAACCACACACAGCTATAAAACTGGCTCTGATTCAAGGTGGATGAAACCAATTGATGACTAAAATGAATAGTCAAATTGAGTTTTATCCTGTGAAAATTTGTGCTAGGTAAAACAGCCTCTGAGCAACTAAATAGAGTGTTTTGCCAGTGAAGTGGGTTGATAAAGATAGAACTGGTATAATTAGTAGCGATCCATATCTTAAAGTGCGTTGGAAGATATCTTGCATTTGTGGAAAAAAAAGTATGCAGATTCTTGAGTTAATTTGTGCATTTAGATCAAGTAAAGTGGGTTGTGAAGCTTTGCATATAATGGTATAACAAAACAACAAGCAATCTCCAAAACAATTTTAAACAAAATAAGATTCTGAACTTTTATGTGAAGTCAAAGCTTCATGTAAACACTTAAAACTCAAATACTTTGAAAGAAAATCAGATTTAATTAATATGTATATTTTTTACATTTTACTTTTCTCTGAGATTGTAAGACAAAAAACACAGTCTCTGCTCCAACTCAGAGAAATTTAAATAGTACTTTTGAAATTTGAAGCAATAGCTGTACCAATTACCAATCCCAATAAGTTCAAAAAGTAAAAAATAAATAAAATTAAAAACAGCACATATAATGAATATCAAGCCAATATAGATAGAAATATTTGAGAAGGATATCAGCAGGTGGGGTTGTCCACAGCCCCATATTCATTGCTTGTACAGGTTTAATATAGGATGACAAAGGGTAAAAAGTCAGAGCCAAGCATGTTCAAGATCTGGGCATTTTGAATTTGTTTTCAAACTCAATTGAGACTTGATAGCTACATAGGGTAAATAAAGTTTGTTCGTAGGGTCCAGCAGTAATTCACAATTTATAATGGCCAATTTCTCAAATTTCTCAAATTGGCCATTATACGTTTATACTGTGGAACTAAAATTCTTGTATTAGTTTTATACTCCTCAAAATTATTCAAATTTTCTCATGTTACAACTACAAACTTTATTTTACTGGAATTATTTGAGGTAGATTAACAAAGTACTGCAATATTGGAAGTGGAAGGAAAACTATTTTAGAAATAATCTGAAAAAATGGGGTGTGCATATGTATTCAGCCTCTCCAAGTCAATGCAAGACGAATCACCTGTTTCTACAAATAAAGCTGCATGTATTTTGGGGATATTATCTCTTTTGTCACAGTTAAGTTTTGCTAAAGGCACCTTACTGTCAACAGTGACCAACCTGTATGTCTGGTGAAGAGAAGAAAAGTATTCCCACTGCATTACACTCCATTTAACCTAAGAGATGATAGATTTAGGATCATGTGCAGTAGAAAGAAGTGTATTTTTCCCCCTGTGGCAATGTCTTATTGCCATTCTTTCGTAATAAAAAAAGTATGTGGAGTGTAAACCTGAGCTCAAGATCTCCTCCAGAATTACCTCTGGTTTCTTAGAGGCTTCTCTAATTAATACAGGTCTGCTCTGTCAGACCTTAATACAGGTTCAGGTCTGCCAGAGTACATGGGTGTCCATTTCTTCCTAGGTTTGCAATTTGTTTTTCAGATGAATTGAACATTGATTTGTGAGATGTTCAGAGATGCTGAGAAATTGTGTTGTTAATAGTTTTACAAAAGGCAATCAGTGGGACATGATTTCCTTTAGACGGATTGTCCGGTGAACAGACAAACACACCAAAGTTCACAGATTTGTATTTGTACAAAATTTCAAAAACATGGGTTTGAACATCAAAGTTTGTGGTTGTTACATGAAAAAATAAAGGAACTGAATATAAAGCAGTTTTCATGAATCAGAACCAGACTCTGAAATTATTCAGTAGGCTTATAGGGGGAAACTGGTTGCCATCAGTAACACTAAAAGGTTTATTTGGGTCCAAGTATCCGACTTTACCTCCAACAGCTAGAGCATGCAAACAAAATGGAAACAAAAAGAAAAGAGAAAAATAATAACATGTTAGTGCACTAAAAACAAGCCCTTTTAAAATCTCGCACACTCATCTACAATACATACAACCCAGATGATGAAGGAGCCACCTACTCTTCAAATTGCTGAAAGAGAATTTTTACATGTATACAAGAGTGTGGTCAAGTCACAGTAAAAAGGAACAGTCATATAAAAACACTGGGATCACTGGTTTCTGGCTGCCACAGGGCAGTTGAATGAAATTGACTTTTTAAAATAAGTGCTGATTACCTGTTTTAGATGCTTCTTTAGCTCGCCTGCTTCAGGCTCTGGCAGAGGGGGCAGATTCTCTGCATTGGTGGGTGCTATAACCTGCAAGCCACATAAGACATATGATTAAAAATTCACTTTGTTAACATTATCTCTAAATAGGAAGGGAATAATTCACAAAAAATGTACTTTAATGGGGTTATATAGTTGTCCTTCAATTTCCTCCTTTATTTTTGAGTAGCATTTGGTAAAAATATGCCACTGGAGTGACAGGGCATGCAAAACATTGTGTTGACACACACACACACCTTACTGCTGTCGAGGTCAACAAGCCAAACATCGTCTGGCATTTTGAAATCCGATTTGTAAAGGAAGAAGCTGGCTGGAACACCGATAATGTAGGGAGTGGGAGCGAGAAGAAGCTGTGAGGAGGAGAAAGCAAAACCAGTTTGTACATAAAGTCGGTATTCCAACAACAGATGGTGTTTACAGTTTTAATAGGCGGATAATTTCAAACGTTTCTCAGACTTGTTATTTCCATGTGTTTCATTTTTACACTTACCTGCTCAGCAGAAGCCATACATGTAGGGAGTAACGGTATGACAGGGAACATGTACTCCAGGGGGTATATCATAGCAACAAAGGCCATGACACTCATGGACAAAGCATTGTAATCACGCGATTGAAGAATGACCTTAAAGGAAAATAATGGTAAAAAGAAACACAATAAATGTTATTCGACATAATGTTACTAGTCCCCTTAATTCAAGCAGTTAATGTCTCATTCCCGTTATGTTAAGGCTTTACAAACTTAAAACTGTCAAGTTACGTCTGTCTTTTAATAACTTCACTGCTTTGTTCTTATTCCCTTGTTGTCTAACTTGCATGCAAGAATGCCTGTTTTTGTCTCAAGTTTGTAACAGCATTATTAAAAGCCGACTTTCAAGAACAAGTGACCCTGGGAGAAGAAAAAGCTCAAAAGAGATGTCAGCGTGACAGCTTTCAATTAGTTCAGCTTGACTGGAATATATAAGAATGTGAAATGTTTTCAAACAGATGAACACAAAGAAATTTTGCACATATTGACTTTTTATTTTAAAGACATTTTGTATTTTAGCTTTTAATCTATATGACTTTATTTTTATTTTGTTGTATTTTTTAATAGTTGAGATAACAATGCTTTTATATGCATCCTGTAATATTTTATAATTTTGAAAGTGGGTTCAAATGATACATTGGGATTAAATGATACCTTATTCAGCCAGTTTCAAATCAGAGAATTCATGTTTCTAAGCACTACAATGTCACTAAAACAACCACACTCTTCGGTGTGGGAGTTGTTACTGTAGGCAGAAGCGAGAAGTTGGCTATTTTTCCACTGATACCACTTTAAAAATAAATAAATTACCAGGGTATTTATCAAGTAAATGACCTTAAAATGAAGGCAGAACTTTTGGAGAGTGCTGAGGATTTACAAATAATTCAGTCTTATCTGTTTAAAATTGTCTAAAGCTCATATTATGCTAACTGCATCATCGGCATCCATTTACAGCAGTCTATGGGCAGAAAAAAATTATATCCTTCATTCAAAAACACAAGTCTACAGTTTTTATTGAACATAGTACAGTAAACAAATAAACAATGTTTTATTTTAAACCAATATGTTCTGAAATACAAATAAAACAGCCACGATTCCTGAGGCGCCGCTGGTGTGTGTGGATAATAGTCCTATGGAACAGACCTCGCAGCCTTTCTTTATTTAATGTCTGGGAGTGTTACAAATGTCCTCTTGTTTTGAAGAGATTATACTCTATAATGTATAAATGTTGTGAAATGATTACAAATTTATGGCTAAAACCCTGGGATTTACTCCTCACCGCAGATGAGACTCTAAGGTCCATGAAGGCAAAATACCTTTTTACACTTTGGAACAGTTACCGCTTTTCAATAAATTAAATGTGAATATCCACATGTTTTATAAGGACAAAATCCTCATTTATCATCCTACCGCTTTTAAGTTGAAAATGGGAATTAAACTGACTGAGACCTCTTTCAGGACTTCTGACATGGTGGGAGGTTGTGCTCATGGTCTCCTGACATAAATGCCCTGTGCTACAGCAAAAAGGTAAAAAACAAAAACAGACTAATCTAAATTCCAGGAAAAAAATAATACTTCTGAAATTATAACCATACTAATAAATAGAAAAGGATTATTAATACAGAGTCTAAAACTTTACCTCAGTATTTATTTTGTCTTTGTTTAGAAATGTTAGTGAAATCCTGTTTAACTGCAGAGGATTGTAACGCAGACAACGTTACTGCTTATAAATAATTGCCAAATATGGAAAGGTCTCTCGGCTTACATTTACTTACAATCTAGTAATTAATGAGGAAGCAGTATAACTTTGTCCTCTCATATTTTTTGGATGTAGATGTTATTTATTTGGAAAGGATCTTGTAAAAGAAAAAAGCAATAAATTACATGTCCATTCTGAGACAAACATCCATATTTTGAGATGTGAAAAGAAAAAGTTAGTGAGCTATGATCTGATTTGCAAAGGGAAAAAATTGAATGTATTGTAAAGATTTATCCTGATATCTCTCAAAACCTGGAGGATTTTAGTGCATTTTTAGATTCATAGCAATGCAGACTGGAAACTTTAACTTTGGAAAGGTTTTGAAAAACATTTTGAAAAGTTCTTGTTGATTTTATTTTTAAACATTTCAATTTGCATTTCCTAATGTAAACAAGTAAGAATACCAGTCAGATGATCATAAAATTTGCAAAAGGAACACAAAAAGTTACACAGCAGAGGAACTCTACTAAACTAAAAGCACACATTTTAGTTTTGGGCTCGAATGAGCCACAGTAACATTACACCAGCTAACTGAACAAGGATTCAATTACATTCAAGTCAATGGCTCAAGGGGTGAAAGACAGCAGATGACAGAGAGAAAAGAGATGCTTTTCTCTGAGTTCTCATTTCCTCTCTCTCATGCTTTGGGTAAACCAAATGGCTATAAAAACCATAAACAGAAACTGAATAATAAACGTTACTCATATTGGCAGATAAAAATAAAAAGTATTTTACTTAAAGATAAAATGCCACTAGTTGGTAATTGCAATAGGGGTGCAAAACATGTTTGCAAATCTTAGTAAGGTTAGTTGCTTTAAAGAAAACGGAGTTGGGTTAAACTCATTCACGCTAAAGAAAATAACCAAATCAAGTTTCTGTATCAGGAAATGAATAAATTATGAGGTATACAGCCTGGTGGTAGAGCTTGGTCAGTTTTTTCTTAGAATTCACAGCAGAGGAACTGTGTCCAGTGTTTTGCTGATCTTCTGAGGTTCTACTTAACATATTTTATGCATGAAAATTACCGTCACTGAAAATTCAAATACAGATATAAAAAGGTCCAATGTATAACCAGAACCTATCTTGACTCCTGACTTGTTCCCATGCTTACCTTGTGCTCCAACAGGACACAGCTGAGGACCTGAAGACAGGCGTCAACACCCAGCAGCTCCAAGGGCAGGTGCAGCGGGAAATCAACCAAGGAGAAACGGGAGTTGTCAGGCAAGGCGAAGGTGAGTGGCCGTTTCAGTTCCTGGGGCAGCACCTCCACATCCACACGCCTCTGACCTGCCAGTGGCACCGGGGAGCGCAGCAGCCGGTACACCCAGGACTCGATGTCCCGTAGGTCGACCAGCAGCTGACTGCCCTTCTCTTCCACAGAGAGCGCTCCGGTAAACACCCGCCACATGGTGTCCCTGCACAGATACACAAACAGATCACACACATTAAACCAACTTCTCTTATTATTTCCTTTTTATAGCTAATGTCCTAATTAACTGTACAAGAGTTGTGCTTAAATTGCAAAACATTTTCTAAGGACAATGGCGTAACAAACACAGAAGACTGTTGCTAAATGCCATTTCTTCACACATAAGAGAATGCAATACGTATTCTTAAATTTCACAGATACACTTAAATTTCCAATAATGCAAATACACCTATTCAAGAGAACTTAATTATCTAATTGACATGCAAATATACAGTTTTGCTGATAAATTTAATGACAAAAATATCTTGAAGCAGATAAATGATGGCTGATTTTACTGCAGCAGACAGCTACCAATACGCATGACCAAACCAGCTGTGAAATCAGTAATCTGAAGGGTAAATGATACTGAAACACAGAAGAGGCTCTTTGCCAATCACCAAAATGTTGATTTGAAAAGGTTCAACTTAACACACGCGTGACACCGTTCTGGTTCTTGAAGGGTATATTTAGTGTGTGAGGCGGGCAGTGAGGGTAAACCATAGTCCTTCAGAGCCCTCCCACCTCGCAGCTGCTGCCCAAAGGCAGCTGGAGACCTCAATCTGTCAGAGCTGCCATAGTGAGAAGTGCTCTAAGCCATTATACAATGACTCTCCTCTTTCTCTGTCACCGCAACCCAACATTTCAACCTGGCAATACAGAAAAATAAATAACAAAACAACTCAAGTATGTTAAGCATTTGGCTTCAATACACTCACAGGTTCTACGATTAACCACAATTTTTGATGCTAATTACTAGACAGACTGGATCACTTTACTTAAAGAGAAGTGCATTAAAACATTAATAAATTCTAGTACTGAAGGGTACTTTTACTCGTAATTAGCTTAAAAGCTAAAGTCTAAATAATTTTATTATTAAAATGTATGCACAGTCACTGAAAGCATTAAATATCCAAAATAGAATATTTGAAAATGAAAAGCCCTGGAATAAATTAAGGTATCACCTGCTGTATAGAATATAACACAGTGCTGCCCCTCATCCACATGTTACAACTCACTAAGACCCTAGGTTTTTTTCCCCCTCCCTCATAAGGAAATATCATTTTATTCTCAGATTTGTGATCATAAACAAAAAGCAAGATAAGTAATGATGTGGAAACGATAAATAATTACTGATTAATATATTGTTAGAAGTAGTTAGAAGGAGTACAGATAATGGCTGCTTTCTGAATAAAGTAAATAGGATGATGTTACGAATTACCTGTTATATCAGTACCAAAAAAACAGTGTTTCTACTGAAAGTAATCATACCCAGAGCAAACCTGCATCGATCATATTTCCAGTCAAGTATTTTTCAACTTTACCTTAAACTACTGACCGTCATCTGCAGCTGCTGTCTTTACCACATCAATATTTAACACAACACAACTATAAAGAATCCAAAAACATAAAAGCAGCCATACTTGATGAAGTATTACTTGACATTGAATAAATCACTCAAAAAAAATTAAACAAATTAAAACAAATTTAAAATTAAATTAAATACGACAATGTATTCATAATTCAAAGTGCAAAAGAAAACTAAACAAAAGCCAGTTCTGTGAAAACAAACATTAAAAAAGCTGCAGATGGCCAGCAAAACCACACAGAGCTACAGACAAAAGGCTCCATTATTAGTTATAATAAACATACAGATCACATGTGGATGAGGAGGAAAGAAGGGAATGGAGATGTGCCAATTAATCTGTATGAGATTAGAGACATTAAATTTTTTTTGTTAATATGTTGCTGTTTTTTTCAAATTTGTGAAAGAAACTCCAACAGTTTTCTGTTTACATTCAAGTTTGGTCATATACTTAAACGCAAATATTACGATGATCTTATAACTTCATTTTTGTTTGACTCAGAATTAAACCCTGTGTCAAAAAACTGCAACAAAGTGTTGTATCTAGATCTAAAAAATATAGGAAATGAAAGAAAAAATCTGAATCAGCAATCGCACACAAGTCAGAATTGATCTGGAAAAGCCTGATTGGTGCTCATAAACCATTTAAAAGCCTTAATGTTTGCTCTTTGAGTCGTACTGCTCTATTTTCTTGACATTTTCTAAATGGTCCTTGTGAACAGATAAGCTGTCAGCAAATTATTTATCCTGGAGACAGTAAGAGGCACACCAGCCAATACAACAGTTAGTGGATTGAGCATTGTGCCAACAATGAAAAAAAAATCTGTTTTGTGAATAAAAAGTCCATTCAGACAGAAACAATGTCACCCTATTCCAACAAAAGGAAACAAAGAACAAAAAAAAACCAACTTGAGTGTTGCCATTCAGTTTTTTTAAACAAAAATCAGAAAAGGTAGCGTTTGACCTCCAGAACAACAACAACACCGAAGTCTCACCTTTGTGTGGCACGAGAGAGTCCCGCTCGTTGGGTTAGCCTCTGACTGCAGCAGTCCACCAGCCTCTTGAGAATATATAAGCATTCTCTAAAAGTGGTAAAGAAGGGGTAGTGGCTGAGTATGCACAGCGAGGTCAGCGTACTGTTGCGGTTCCTGGCAGCCATCTTGGCAGCTCTGCGTTTGTGCTGTGGAGACTTGCCAGGGGTTTGCTCAGGACCTGGTTGCCCACTTTCTTCTCCGGATGAAGACGGGGCTTCAGACTTGGAGTTGTCAGGTGCGGATGGCGCAGCAACATGGCCTCCACTGCCTCCATCAGACGTTTCATTAGTGCTCTCCACTGCCTGCGCTGCAGTCTCTGTATGGCTACTCTTGTCGCGAGGGCGGTGATGCCCACGCTGAAAAGATCGATAGAAGTTGACGCAGATTCCGTAGCGGGTGATTCCAGAGTCCTTGTCGGTCAGCGTGAAAACAAACGAAGAGTCATCACGCAGGCTGACCCGGCGCTGGCGGATGCTCAGGCATCCCTCTGGTTGGCAGAAGAAGACCACATCCGGCGGGAGCGGGAAGTCGTGGTGGTCCTCCAGGGGGTAGCGCCGGAGAAGCTGTGGAGTCTGGGCCACACTGTCACTACTTGGTTGCCTGAAGAACAGATGGAGAAACATGCCTGGAATTTGTTTTTGTTCCTCTTAGGTTTTATAACTGCTACAACGTCAATATGCAAAAACTAAAGATTAGGAAATCCTAATGCTTTGATAGGAATCCAAACTGTTCAAAAAGAGGGGCTTAGTTTAAAACACAGATATGAAAGAACTCCTAGGCAAAACAAAGTAGGGAAATTACGTTTTTTTAATGTGTGTCAGTAGATGAAAAACCAGAGATCCAAAAAGTGTACAAAAATTAAGCTCTCATAAGGAAAATAAAAAGTGAGCATTGTCTAAAATGTTCATTATGTTTTCTAGAAATGCAACAAATTTTTCAACAAACATGGAGGGAAAAATTGCTCGTACCTACAAAACAGTGGTTTCCAAGCTTTTCAGCTTGCAACCCACAAACAAACAGCGAAATAGACAAGTCGCACTAATAAGCGTTTCTACCAAGTTAAAAAAGGCTATAATGACAACACAAGGTGTGACACATACCAATATAGTTTTTATTTATGTGAAAAGACAGCTTTAATGTTCCAATATTCATAATCATGTTCATTATCATTTTTGCTATTTAATTAAATCGTCTTAAGGGAATCGCAAGAAACTACACAACAAGGGGCCAGAACCCAACTTTGAAGACCCCAGATCAGTCACTGAAATAACTTGAAACTGAGAAGCAACTATAAATAAGTAACTAAATAGAACCAAATAAAATTAAAACATTGTTTCTGAATTTTTGTTTAACAGAATTATTTCTAAGAAAAAAATAAAATCTAAAAACAACTGACTTAGTAAAAGTAATTTCCATAGACTTTTTGAAAGAATCAAGCTTTATTGAGGGTGATAACTTTGCATTCTGGCATGCAGATGGTAAGGCGGAGCTGTGTTTTGTGGGGGCCTACGTGTTGCAGCATCCTCCCCCATGAATCCTCTTATGACTCAGCTACATTTAAGACAATAACAGATTCATCAGTCAGGATCAGTGCTTACCTTGCTCCAACAACCACTAAGTAGTCAAGAAGACGTGGGCATATTTTCTTTTTCTCCATTTTGGAATATTAAAATCCTGTCTGTCAAGACATCCAGGATATATGTTCCCTTCTGTGTCAGTGGTATATTTTCATCAAAGGAGGGTTGTAGCTGAAATTCAGATCCTCTGTCATCATTATGTCCATTCACTACAGACAAACCTGTAAAAACACACGAAAATATGATCATTACCAACCTGACAGTTTATTTTTGAATATGCATGTTACTATGATAGGATACTAAATAGAAAAAAAGAGTGAATAAATCAACAGTTGATCAGTACAGGCAGATTTTCTGCTTGAGCCGCTCTAACTGGTGATTGGCAGGACCTTCATCTTACATTTTACAAACATTTACGCCGTGAGATCAGCTACAGGTTGCATTCTTGTGATTAAACAGCATCACAGCTGTGCCAGGAGATGACAGCTCAACACTATCTTGCCTCACATTTCCCTTTACAGGAAATTAAAAACACAATGTACAATATTTAACTACATTTATTTTTTACCAGACAAAGAACGTGACAAAGAAACAAGCTTGGAAAAGCACAAGAGATTTCTAGCTGTTCCCCCCCAATTCAACAATATCCCTTTAATAATTATTCAACTCAAAAATACACTGTAAATCCCTACCGCATTTCTAGCGCTGTGTTTTACAGTCATTTTTATTCACCATTGTGCCTGCTGGTTGTTGTTGTTGGAGGATAAAAAGAGGCTCGCTGATGTAGTAAGCAGCTTACAGGCTGTTGGGAGAATGAGGACCATTGAGAGCATGCACTATGGCCCTTAAAGCCCTGGGAATTACAGGTAACAGGAGCAAACTCAAACACCAAGACATGAATCTACCACCATTTACCAGCTTCATTTTGACTCTTTAAGCCAAGATCTTAGAGGGTACAGTAATCAAAAATTTTTGGCAAGTACAACTGAAAAACTATTTTATGGAAATGATCCAACTTTTAAACTGACTGAGCTACTTTTGTGTTTTGGAAAAATGGATTTTGTTATGTACGTACAGGGGTGTAAAATAAGTATTGAACGCGTCACAATTTTTCATTGTATTGTTAGAGACATGAAATTTTCATCAAACGTTAATCCAAGTAATCCATCTAGAGAAAGGAAGCTAAACAAATAAGTTCAGAAATTATTGTTCAGAATTTATATGCAATAATGTGGAATGGCAGAGGGAAAACAATATTGATCACATAGAGAAAGGGAGGTGGAAAAAGGCATGGCAAGCCAAACCAGCTTAAATCTGTGATCAGAAAGCCATACTGCTCCTTGAAAGTGCAAATGAATATCACTACGAAATGGTTGCCATTTTAAAATGATTATAGACAAATAAGAATGGAAGTCTTGATTCAGGCAGTCCAGAGCAATATGTGGGGTAAAAAAAGTTTTTCCTCCTCTCTGCCATCTCCACAAAACAGGTTCAAACCACAGCAACTATGTAATTAACATTTTTAGGGGTTTTAGAACTTTTTAAAAACCTGGAATACCTTGATACCAGTAACCACTAACAAGAGGAGGGAAATTATTATTCCTGTTATAGTAACAGCAACGTATCTCTGAAGCATATATTCTCGAGGATCAAGAGCTTTCGCAGTCGGCATGCCATGGTGAGAACACTTTACTGCAACAACAAACACCGCATCGCTGTTCTGCTGAAACACCACCCTGAAAAGCAAACACTGAAGTGGAAGAACATGCTTGCATGATGTTACCCTGCACTGATAAGGTCAAGGAGCTATCCATTTATCTATGCACACATTATGATACCATTTACTAACAGACCAAGCAAAGAACTGGTCTTAAATATGCCAGAAAATCTGCTGGAATTACTGTTTTTCACTGGCTGAGACAGTTATTTATACTAACCAAGATAGATGTCGAGTGGTAGGTAGGACAGTAGACATCCAAGGTATTCAATTTATTCTGAACTGTTCTCCAAATTTCTCCAGTTGCTGAGCTGCAACTGATGTTTTTCAGTACGTATCACAACAGAGGGGAACTGTATAAAGTTGAATGGACTGAACACAAATACTGAGGTTAAGACTTCTCCCCTGATCATTAGTTGGCAATCTTGTTAGTCAATCGCATCAGCTCAGTTTTGACTGAGATGGGACTGAAAAGGTATCTGTTATGCAAAACATTGAATGGCAAAACCGGACAGACATCAAAACTGTTTTGTTGATGAATAAAGTAGCCAGCCTCAAACTCACTTCTACAGAAAAGTCCTGGACTTTGCTTCAGGAGCGAGTCTTTGCCAGGAATCCAACCTCTACAACCTCTAAAAAGCCACCTGTTTAGAGTTACCTGTGATTCATAACAGGAAATTGACTAATATCTGAATGATGACTTTGATTATGGCATTTGACAAAATATACTGTAAATTGTTTCATAATTGGTTACTGTGTTATGTTTTAATAGTGTAAAGCATTTTTAACTGCCTTCTTCCTTTAATGTGCTGTACAAATAAACTTGACTTTTCAATGGGATCAACAAGCATGTGGTTTACAAAAATATTTGATCCCGTATGCAAAATTTTGACAGTGGTTGGATTGGAAAAATTCATCATGAATAGAGATTTCTGTACCTATTTCTTTAACTACTGAAGAGTAACTAATTATTTTAAGTTTTAATTTCTACATTTTCCAAGTCTTGGGGAGTCTAACCACAAATCTACAAACTCAACATTTGAGATAAAGAATCTGTTTTGATAAGACATTGGATATGAAAATGTGAATAAATGCAGAAAAACTTGTGGGCTTGCTTTATAAAAACAGACACACCACAGCAAGATAAACAGAGGAGCAAAATGAGCAGCACATAAATCAGGAGTGTGACCTTACAGTCACACATCCCGGCCAGGAGCCACAAAGGAACCAGTATTCAACACAGCTGTACAAAGAGGACATCAGAACATTAGGGCGAACTTTAACACACGTTGCCTCACTTATATTATGGCTCCAATTATCACTAATGGCTCTCCTTGGCTGTGGAGAGGCCATTCACACTAGAATATAACACATGGCCATCTGTGGCAGACTCACTGAGAATATAAGGTTAAAATATGTGTTATTGTTGAAATCCTAATCTTTGAATGTTCTCATACAGCCAAGTTCAGCGTTGGATATCTGGTGTGCTATAGTGAGTGGCTTCAAAAGTATAGAAGATGGGCAGAAATATGTTTTATGGAGTCAGCTTAATATCAGATGCCATTAGATTTTGTATAATTATTTAAATACAGACCATACCGTTTCTAAGTGGATTATGAATGCTGTCGATTGTCAGGACCATGGTGTTAGAACAGGTAAACTCTTCTTGAAACATTTTTGAGCAATCCAGAGAAAGTGCAGATTTATACAATATTTAAAAAGGGACTGGTGATATTTTAAATTTACAAATGACAACAAGACCCACCTTTCCTAAAGCATGTGTCAAACTGTAGGAGGAAATAAGCCTGCTATTAGGAAATGTTGTGCAAGGCAGGGATGGGCCTGCACAAACTGTTATCCAGTCGTCATTATCTTGCAAAAGCATCAGGACAATGAATCTACATGCTGGTCTGGCAACATGAAGGCTTCCTGGTGCAATGCCAAAATGGCTGTTTTATGAAGCAGCAAAGCTGTAGGCACACGGCGCAAAGAACAGAACCACAGATTTATTTTTAGATGAGGATGGAAGGTCGGTGCCACCTCACTGATGGTTCTGAATAAGTGGGCTTGGTGCTGAACCGTTTGTCTCTCAGTAAAGGAAATGAGAATCACGGCTTGCAATAACAGTCTTCAAAGGCAACAGAATAATGCATTTTAAACACAACACACGGATCTCTTCAGAATTACTGCAGGCGCCAGTCGTTGGTTATGCAAGCAGAGAGAGGAGAGACGGATTTGATTCACAGACCTTTCAAAATGGGTTGCAGTTCTTTCCAGTCAGAGCAAACTGCTGAAGCAAAGTGATGGAGTAGTTTTAGCTTAACAAAGCAGCTAAAAGACATGAAGGATGACGTGTGATTCCAAAAACCATCAGTCATCACGTCAAACATTGCTCAGTGGAGCAGCGTTGGTATCGTTTAGAACCCTGGAAAATAAAACTTAAAAACATCATGCAACCATTTGGAGTCTTGACATTGACACGACTAGAGGACTGATCTAGTTATTTTGTACATATTAACTAGAATTGTGTGCTCAAGTGTCATATTGCAAACTTAACATCCAGCTCCTGAAGTAGCCCTTTGACAAAAAATATGAGTCAACTGTTAAAATGTCGATGACTCTCAATGTATGGCACCATCAAATGACACAATGTAAAAACAGCTTTTTTGTAAAAGTGAAGTAGAAAAACTCTTAAGACATCAGGTGACAGCTGAGGTCTATCTGTACCGAGCTATAAAAGGTGCATACAAATCAACTACAAACTGGGTTTTCACTTCTGTGAGGTCGTTTAAGGTTTTTCAAGCCATGACTAAAATATTACATTTTTTCCAGGATGATGAAAGGAAAACATTCAACATGTATATCATGATGAGTCTTTGAACCGAAAGACGCTGCCTTTGATCCTGAGGATAAAAGTCACCACTTCTTTATTTTATTTTATTTTATCCTGTTCAATATTTTAAATTTGCATCACAGCTAGCATATGAATTATCCATTATGGGTCAAAATGTGATTCATCAGGCTGCAGTGACCTTCACTATTCAACACTAATGTTTAATAAATATGTTCTTGTATCAGATGTCATTTAGATGTTTCTCAAAAGACATAAAATAAAAGTGAAGTATTCCCTCTAAGTGCTCCTGTTATTGGAATCTTAATTACACCTCCAGAAATATGAGTCATAGGTGCTTCCACACAAGTCAAAATAATATATTTAGATAGTCAAAAACTTTTCCACAATTAGATTTACAGATTATATTAGATTAACATCCTTTGATCCACTTTCAAATATAGAACTGGTCTGTCAGCCAGTCTTTACATATGGATACAAAAATTCCTATCTTGAAGGCTGCTAGAATAATAATGGGCAAATGGATAGTTGAAAACTCAACTAGTATTCCGCTATTCTTTTTCAAAACGTATCCAGACCTGGAGAAAAATGAAATGCTTGCATGGGAACCCAATAAGTAGTGATAAATGGATTTACGTAGGTAACAGCTTGTGCGGGGGTCATGCAGACACCAAGCTGTTCTGACGAATAGTGTGAGACAAGCTAGTATAAATGTTTCATCCGCATATACATACTTATACTTATAACTGAAATGTCATTCATTTCATACCAGAGAGGAAGATCGTGCTCAGAGGCTCCAATGCACAGAAAATGATGCATCTAAGCATCATAATTCATCCCATAATGCACTAAACTGATGCTTTCTTTCCTGTATTCGTCGTGTCTGTGTGTACATTCTGTCCTCAAAGCCCGTCTTCCGCATTATATTTCATTAAACCCGACAAAGCAGATTTAATCACACATTAAAAATGTAAATGAAAACATAAGAGAAACGTGACGCTACAGCGGGTGTTAAAAAGCTGGCTACGTTTATGTTTACACAAATACATCCGTTCTAAATTAACTGCCTTATCGCAGAATCTTTCGGGAAGTCATGCTAGTTCGTGACCAACATGTTCGAAAAACTCCTCTGTGTCAATGACGGAGTGAAAAACCACCCACTGTGAGCTAGTTATATGCTGTAGTGGCAATACTAAACTAACTGAGGAGATAAGAGTAAGGTGCATTGGCTGTCATAAGATTAATACTTCAACAAATACAACAAGGCAATGCCAACGCCTCTTGACAGCCCGGGGTATATAACTCTGGCAGCGTTATCATTTTTATATTTATAGCATGCAGTCCCATGTTTTGTTTGTCCTTTATAAGCATCCTCTCACCTCGTCCGCGCTGCCTGCCTGCTCTCCTACGCCACGGATGGATTAGCTAGCAGGCTAAATAGCTAATAGTGCCCACTGCTAACCGGAGCTCTGCTGCTGAGCCTCTAAATATTTAACTACCAACTCCCACGTCAAGAGGGTCATATTAAAAAATTATCAACCAGGAAATATGCAACCAACACGCCATGTGGGTTTTAACTCACAAGCAGCAGTAGAACATCCTTACCTTCTCACATTAGCCTGCTAGCCGCTAACGTTCGCTGGGAAACCAACTGCCAAAGACGACGGCCTGTGTCTTGAATGCCTCTCTCGGTCACAGATACTGGAGAGGAAGCGGTGGTTGTGTGAATTGTGTTGTGTTTTCTCAAGGTTACGGTTGGTCATTTAAAAAGCCGGACACGAACAAGAAATGGGAGGGCTTGTCACTGAGTGTGACTGGTTGACAGCGTAGTAAGTGATGGAAATGCGTGTGTCCGCCTCCCTGCTGCATGAATTAGTGGTTCGGTCAGTTACAACCTACCTCCACATCCTACTCCTCATAATCTTCATACTCAAAACCCAACTTAAAGGAAGTATTAAACTTGCAAAACAAACAAAAACCGCCTTGTATAATTGTTCCCTCAGTTACTTTCTGATTTTATTTTGTTGCTTTTCAACTAAAATGGAGCGACCGATTTTATAATACACTATACCTGTCAGACAGCAATCTGGGTTTAGTATTGCCTGCGAGTAAAATTCACATCGATACAGAATTTGTGAATTACCTAAGGTTTAAACAACACAGGTGCTTAAACATAAAAAAAAAACATGCAGCAAAAACGCCTTGTACTGACATTTTACTAATAAGTGATAACAGGTGCAGCCCAACATATTAGCGACTGTTTAGAGCCCCCTGCTGGGCATGGGCCCCAAAGAGAACTGTCACAAAGCATAGGTTTAGAAATGCAAATACTCAGGAATACTTTCATACTTATCATTTATAGCCCTTATACCGACAGTGGTCTGAAAACGTTTGTCCCCTCTCTGATTTCCTGTTTATTATGTGAACAGGACCAGCAGAGACTGCTTTTCAGGGAAACTAAAACAAGTCCCACTTTCTTCTTGCATCATCACTATTTCTGCAGCAGTACGGATTAATATATGTGGATGCACTGCATCACAGCATCTTACTCCAGCTGCAATCTGCCAAGGATGGTGAAAGTAGCTGAGAAGCCTATTGGGAGTGTCCCTACCCTTCATCCAGGACCTGTTGCAGTACCGCAGCAGGAAACCCTCAGTACTTTGCTGACACGAGGCTAACAGTACTGCAACATCAGAAGCAGCTCCACTGCTAGTTTTACCTCAAACTGTTAAAATGATGAAGTGCTGCAAATGTTTTATACTTTGAACTTCATAAATGTAAAGCTTGAGAAATGAAGAAGAACCCCATCACATTAACACTACAGCAGAGCTTTAATTTATACTGTACATACAAAACAGGTCATCTTCAGAAGTTACAAGTATTAAAATAGTTTTGCATTTCTATATATCAATGTTTACAGTCACCCTTTGAAGACAGGAATTAGATCAGATGTTACAATTACAGTATATACAGTAAAATTAACTTTTGCTAGCTAGAGCATCAACATGTACGCACACAAAAATTGTTTTGAGTTGATTACACCACAGCACACTCAGCCATGATAGTATCAGTTTCATCTTTTTCCCCTCAGTCGGTGGGTTGGATATTTGATTTGGGCGCCCTGGATCCCTTACACAGAAATTAGTGTTTGGCTGTAGGCGTCAAACCCAAACGTTAATAACAAATCTCACAAATTCCATTGCAAAGAAACACAAAAGAAAAATGTTCAAACCAAAAGAATATTGTGTGCACTCTCAACAATAGACCTCTTTCTGAAAACATAATTTTCAAAGGATTAAAAATGACAAAAATAACAGTTACATTTTGAGGAAGAAAGCAAAATGTCTGAGCCAACATGTGGTCAGAAAATTACCAGGGCAAACAAACTCTTAGTTTTTACATTTATGCTTGTCCTGACCCAGTCTAGCTTTTTTTGCATGCCATATAAATCAGGTCACAGACGGTTGGTTTGGGATTCTATTCAAGTGGCTTTTAAATTAGCAACGCAGCTAGAAACATCTGAAGATGGGAAATAGCCAGAGCTAATTAACCCACAATATTCAATGATTCACATTTATGCTGTCTAAAGAGGATACTAAAAAATAAACGCCACAAATTTCACACTTACGTTTTTGATTATCGAAGATTTCAACTTCACACTGACAGGCAATTCAAGGAGAACAGCCAAAAGAACCAGATCCCAATAATTATAAAGTTCGCCACAACTTACATTCTAATGTCTTTGCTCTTTGCTGAATTTTGGAGCCTTTTTATTGAAACATAGATGCTGGTATCAAGTTCAAGAAAGCTTATGTAATAAGACCTTTTAGATCAAGTTAGCTTTATAACTACATTTTATTTTTCAGTGTGTTGTTAAATAAAAGCAGTTGCAAAATTGTCCATCCATCCATTTTCTTACACCCTTTATCCCTTAATGGGGTCGGGAGTTGCTGGTGCCTATCTCCAGCTGGTGTTCCGGGCGAGAGGCAGGGTACGTCCTGGACAGGTCGCCAGTCTGTCGCAGGACAACACAGAGATACACAGGACAAACAACCAGGCACACACACACTCACACCTAGGGGCAATTTTAGACAGACCAATTAACCCGACAGTCATGTTTTTGGACTGTGGGAGGAAACCGGAGAACCCGGAGAAAACCCACGCATGCACAGGGAGAACATGCA
>CAEGAF010036323.1:0-10576 GCA_903067075.1 Micropoecilia bifurca | reverse complement strand
CCCCCCCCCCCCCCCCCCCCCCCCCCCCCCCCCCCCCCCCCCCCCCCCCCCCCCCCCCCCCCCCCCCCCGCCCCCGGCTCTAAAAGAAATAACAACAAAAACAAAAACAACAGCAACAAAAATTACACATTTTTGGGTCTTCAATCATGTCATAATTTCATTCTCAACTCAAATATACCTAGAGTGTTGTTTTGATTCCTTCACATATGTTTGAGAAGTCCTTTTATTTCTTGTGGCAGCCATTCAGGGGTGCCTGTACACTTTGCTCTCTCAAAGCAAGTCCATTTTTACTAAGTCCCCAAGCCGAACTTCTGTCCCACAGAGAACTGCTCTCCCACGCCTTCCTCACTCAGCTCCTCTAGACTAGCGGCAGCAGTGATTGGAAAACACTTGTTAGGACTGTGAATCTGCTGAGCTCATCATACAAATTACTTCTTAGTCCAACACCCCTAAGCATAATGAGAAGCACTGTTGTGATGATGTGACAGAGGTCAATTTTAAGGGGTTAAATTTTGAAGCCAAATTTCTTTTTAGATATGTTTGATACAGACAGAATTTTTATAACTACTGAAGTGAACATAGTTATTGATGGTTCTATAAAATGCCACTATGTACCTGAAAAGTACACAATACTGCCCATTTAAGTGCAAAGTACACCTGCCCTTATTGATTTCTATGAAACAGCCCACACTTTTATACTAAATTTATCTTAATGAAAGATAAATTTAGATTTTCAGACATCTTGGGGGGACCATGATGCTTTAAGGCCTTTGTTAGTCAAGGCTGAAATAAAAGTGGTGGATGATGTTTTGCCTGATCTTTGTAACCTCCTGGCTGTAAAATATCAACCCAATTCTTTGACTTCCCAGAAAATGAATGTCCTTGTAAGATCCCTGCTGACAGACCTAAGGGGTGAAGTAGCCACTTTTCTAAAGCCACTCCAACATGTTAACAACTTGTTAGGGATTGAAGATGCCAGCATCTGTCTTCATCCTTCAGAGAGCCTCTTTGAGAATCACATTCTTTCATTTCTCCAGGGCATTGAAACAACTTAGCCCACCATGTTCTGTGCAAAGCTCCAGAAAATCTAACGAGAGGCCTCCACAACTGCCCATGGTAGTGACCGACAGGCTGACCACTGAAAAGGTTGCGTGTTGCACTCTACATCTTAAGCTTTGAGTACAAGTCAAACGTGTGTCACCTGCAGAAACACACAGATTACTCCACCTTTGTGTTTGTCGGTGATGGTCACGAGGATGAGAACAGGGAAATAGTTGGCCAGTTTGAGGCCCAGTGTGGAAACCGATCGACTTGTTTTGAGTGGGAAGAAGACAAAGGCATGACCTTGTACTTAGAGGAGGAATAAGCAGAAATAGACTGTCAGCTTGCACCAGACTGTGAGAAGGTGTGTGGGTGATGAAAAGGCTGTTTACTTGGATAACTGACAGGAATGTTAATGCAATACCAGTGCTGCAGGAGAGTATTCACAAAAAAACAATACAAATAAAATGATGCACGTACAAAGGGAACATGCAACGCCATGCAGAAAGACCCCAGTCTAGAATTCAGAGTCAAGAGGAGTTTTGAGATGACTTGTTCTGAGCAGGTGTTATTTAAATAAACTGTATTGAACTGAATTGAAATAAAAAATACCTCCTTCAGAACTAATTGTTAAAATAGATTATGAGACTCATTCTTTATATAAATGAACACAAATTAAGATAACCTTCAACTTTACATTGAACATTACATGACATTATATTTTTGAACTAGAAATGGTTTGCATGTTTTCATAATCTAAAGCTTGTCTTGAAGTGGTGCTGCTGCAGTTCTTGTCACTGTTTTTTTATTTTGCCTTATTTTAGCTCATGTCTATTTTAAGGCCCTTCTCCCAATAGGTCTTGTCTGCTCTCGTTCATCAAAACAGCAGAGAGAAAAAAACAGATGTTCACTCTTTTTTTCAAGATGCACCAAACCTGCCACTGGGCAAGCAGCATTATGTAAATGTGTTGTGATATGAACACTTGTTGTCACCCAAGGAGAGGGTAAGCCTTTTTCTTTTGTGTTACAGCAATCACTGCTATGCTTGAATGTCCTGTAATTTTATGGCATTTTGAAAATCATCTGAGAGCTGGGATGGGAAGATTGTGATGAAATTATGAGGAAATTCAGCCTTGGTGCCACTAAGGGTTTTAGTAACACTGGACTCTCCTTTCCCCGTTATTTTGGTTTTCATAAATTAGTTAGAACTGAGTTAGAACTTTCATACACACTGGAGAAGCAGCTGTTGTTGGTTAGTTTGCATCTAAACCAACCAACAAATAAACCCCCTAGAACGTTTGACAAATGGCGTCTTGTTAATTGTACACTTATATTCGGCTTGTCACACTGCAGGTTCAAGACAATCAAGAGTCCAACAAGCCCTCTGACAAGTCTAAGTTCTTAATATGAGTTAATGAAAGGTTCCTAAATCTTGCCAAAACAATATTGTTTAGATTTCCTAAAATGTGCTATTCTTTCCAGTTGCAAATGAGATGACAACTGCTTTAACCACTGGATGGTGATAGGTCTGTTTTTCAAACAACAGGCTTACATCTATTAAAATAAATATTCTGCTTCACTAAGATTGTGCTCCCCAAAGTACAAAGCTATTCTTTGTAGCTTTAGCTTATTGTTTTTGGGGAAATGTTCTTTTGTGAAAACATATTTACTGGTCGTGAATTAACATTGGCAATCTACTTTACAAGGCGGTTTCATGTGCTACACCAAGTCAGATAAATAAATAAACGAACAGATAAAGCTGATGTCAAAGTTAATTATCTGACTTCTGATCAATGTGTTTACTTGTTCATGTAGTTAAATGGGTATGGGCAGAGTGTGTTTGTAGTTTGTGTGCTTTGGTTTCAACATCCTTGCAACATCAATTAACCTGTGGACGTGGAGTGAGCTGCGTTCAGAGTCTTGTTATTAAAAAAGCATTAACTGACTGTCAAGCCATTAAAGAGTATATATGATGAGGGCAGCACAGTTACAATACTGATTAAGAATAAACATTTCTCCTTTAGTTTCATTAGGCCACAAGACATGCAATCAAACGTTAAGGTATTTTTCCCTATTTTGCATTTTGGAGTGATAGCTTATAATAATGGAGCAATTATTTTAGTAACTAAGTGAATTAAAACAAGAGATGATCAGCCTGATGTGACAATGAGATGAAGGTACATGTCTTTTTAATTTAGTGTGTGAGCTCCTGGTTTCAATTGCATTTTTTTTAAACCACTACCTGCGGAAAGGTGTCTAGGAATCTGTGTGTCTTCGAAAGAGGAATTTTCAAAGACACACATTTTCGAAGTGGAATTCGACCTTGTTTGAAATTATGTTTATAGCTGTTGAAATAACTGCCTGGTGCCGGAGTATGAAATGCATTGAAACTTTTCTTGGCAAGAAAAGAGACCGAGGTCATGAGAAAATTGCATTGAATGGTTTACATCAGCCTTGATGTAGACATCCATGGTAAGAAAAAAAAGTGAAATACCATCAAGGCATTTCAGATAAATCGGGAAGAGTGCCTCATGTGGGTAAAGATAACTTTTCTAACAGTCTGTGGTGAACTGTGGATTTTGCAACTTTGTAGCACTAAAGAAATCAAATAGACAAACTAAAAGGATAATGTGAAATTTGCAGCAGGAATAGGCTGGATCATGGCTTTTATAGTACTGTTGATACAAATTGCCAAGTTGTTGGGAAGGGGTTGAATCTTTTATGTGTGTTTTTATCATAACTTACTTGCTCCTGATGCATTTCCATTGGCTGTCAGTTCAGTGTAGCTCTTATGTATAATGTTGTCACAGTCTTTCTGTTATTATGTGGATTCCTGTAGACCCTACTGCTCTGTTTTGTTTCCAGGGAAATTTTTACAAGTCCCTGCAGGACCCAGTGCAATACAATGCCACATGGGGATTAAAAAAAAAAAAAAACGAACAAACACATTTTGTCGCCTATCATTGTGTTCCTGAGCTTGTATGTGATTCATTACTACAGGAGTTACATTTTTAGTTGACACTCCTGCATTATTCCTCTTTCGCTATCTGGGCTCTGGACATGCTTGTAATGTGGTACTGCAGAGGTTTCCTTCTTGTGCAACCATCAGATTGATAAATTACCCAGGTCTTCATGTGATGCAGTGTACAAGCCAGGAATAGAAATACTTTACCAAGCTTCCTATGTTTTCAGTTGAATTTGAAGCACTGGAAAACTGGCAAGTTTGTCTGCTCGTTACCACCTATTTATTTTCCAAAGATAAAAAAAAAAAAAAAAAAAAAATTGAGTCAGACTATTGGCCTTGCTGTTAATATAACTGCTAGAATATAACATTTTTCGATGTACTGCTTATTTATTTATGACTCTTCACACAGGCTAATCTTGAGAATCCCACCAGTTTATATTCACTTAAATGTAGCTGCTGCTCTCAGTTAGAATTTAGATTTTACAGAGGAAACAGGTTTGTTTCTTACTCTTCCCATGTTTTACAGTCCTAATTTAAAAAAAAATACACCAATTGTTATTTGAATTTATGTTGAATTTATGTTTTAAACTACAAAATGTTAAGCTAAAACGAAAAAGCAATATTTTGTTTCTTCTGGTCAAAAGCAGATGAGTAAGAATTTTGTAACCTTTTTAAGTAAATTTCTGCTCATCAATTTCAGACTTTAGAAAGGGTTATGGGTCTCAGGAGATAGGAGTCCATCTTGGGTTGCCAGATCAATCTCCCTCTTTGTCTTTCTAAGTTGTGTCCTTGGGCGAGACCCTTCACCCACTTTCCCAGCTGGTGGCCAGAGGGTCCGGTGGTTCAGGTACATGGCAGCCTCGCCTCTGTCAGACTTGCCCCAGGGCAGCTGTGGGTAACCTCTAGTAACTTGCCACCATCACTGCATGAATAGGTGAATATGATGAGAAATGTTGTGTGTTCCTCTGGACATGATAAAGTGTCTATACAAAAGCAGGCTGATTACCATTTAGAATAAGATAAAAGGGGTTTGTGTTTCAATTAAAAGTTTTGTTTTAAGCAAAAGCCTGTTGACCATTTGTTATTTTATTTTTCATTACTGGATTGTGGTAAGAGAATCCAATTACAAAAACATCCAGAGACCAGAGGGAGTTCTTTGAGTTCCAATTTCAGTTGTCTTATTTAAATTTCTCCCAAACTAAAACCTTTGCAATGAGTGGATTCAAAGTAGGATTATTGTGCTTGATAATCTTTCACAAACCTCCCTTTATGAAAGTGCTAAGCTTTTAGATTTGGAATGAAATTGAGGATGATGTTTTCTTCCCCCCTTCAAATACTCCTGGCATAATTTAATTGAATGGCGGCCAATCTACTCTAAAAACACCTCAAATAATTACTACATTTTGACTAATTGAAATGAAAGAAAAGCTTGAACATAAAGTATTGGGGCTAATTCAATCACTTTAATTTAATTATTCTTTAACAAAAATCTATAATTGAAATAGTTAATGAACTACTTAAGGTACTTTAACTAGTAATTGTCTAATTTCGAATATAATGTGTCAAGTGATCCCCTGATTACCTTTTTAACGGAATAGCCTGAGGGTTTGCCCTAAAAAACATATGAAAATTAACAAAATTGTCAAGGTCATATGACATGGAATTAACAGAGAAGCTATCTGTCTGTGGCTCCTAGAGACTGTCCAATGAAAAACACAAGATGTTCTTGGTTTTGGGGTTTGAAGTAGTTATGCCTTGCCAACATATTCATTCCTCTTAGATCTTTGTTGCAGTTTGTCACATTCCTGCCTCAACATAAACATCATGCAAATTGATATAATTACGACCAAAGAAAAAAGGACAGAGATAAAGTTATGGTGAGGTCTGGTGGAGATTAGATCATAAAGAAAGCAACAATCCCAAGTTTTGAACAACTGACAGAGGACTGTCCAGTACATCATCCAAAAATGGAAAGAACGTTGAAACAAGTTTAAGACAAACAAGGGGTTTGTTTGTCTTAAACACACACTCTCTTCTTTCAGTTGGACTGAGCTTCTGCCATTTTTTTTATTAAAGAAAACTGGGGAAAATTTGAGGTTAAGTGTGCAAAGCCGGTAGATTGATAAGCAAAATCATTTTTATTTGTAACTCCAGTGTAGAAATGTAGTTCTACAAACTACAGCCTTTTTGCATTGTTGTTGATAAAAAATATTAATAATGTAGAAAGACCCTGTATAATTTTCTTTCAACTGTAAGATTTGTGTTGCTCTGCTGCATTAAATCCCTCTAAGATGATAGAACAAAACATGAAAAAAATGTAATACTTCCCACAAACCTATAACCCTGTGCATTAGCTTGCAGATCCAGGCTTTGCTCTGGCTGTGTCATTAACCACATACTTTGAGTTTAATATTTCAAATATGTCAGGGCCTAATAATTTTTTCGAATGTTTTCCATCTGGTACCTGAAAGGACAATCTGGTTCTTCTCTCACCTTGTTCAGTGAAGTAATAAGCCCACTGATTTCCAGGAAAAGGACACAATGGATAAACATCCCCCCCTATAGCGTCACTGTTCACAATTCTTGTCAGACTCATACCAGTGTGTCATGGCCACTTCTGAAACAGTATGAAGGGTCCTTTAATCTGTAATTTGCTGCAATCAGAGACCTCAGACCTTTGGGGTACATTGAGTCACATACTTGAAATTGATCCCCGTCGGAGAACATACAGTAACAGACGGCTTTCTCCTCCTGATCTAGGTGAGTTGATGTGTTGGTGAGAATAATATCAAGTTGTCACTGACAGCTCTAATTCTGAAAGGTGTCGTCTTTCCTGTTGTTGGTAGTTACTCTGTCCTTTAGTATATTTTTTTGAAAATACGGCATAAATCAATACCTAGCCAATTTGCTCAAAATTTTATTTAAATCAGATTTAGTTCAGCTTACAGAGGAAATTTTAACACATTTTTCCCATTACCTAAATGATTTCATAAACTGTTTGAAGAATATAGTTTATTGCAGACAGAGATCTAATGCATCTTATTTCTCCTGGAGAAGCAACAAACTTGAGGATGATTTCTTGTCTCTTCTTAATGTTTCCAATCTTACTTTCCAGCATATCAGTAGAGATCCTTATATTTTGCCAAAAGGCAAAACATTAAACATTAAACATTGCAGTATTATTTTTTTTCTCTTTGTAAGGCTTCTGTTAGATTAGAAGGGATTCTTTATCAACATTTCTTCAGGCTTTCTTGCGGTCTAATCAACATGTTGTTGTGGGATTTGGCCCGCTGCCATAATATGCATCACAAATTTTTCAATTTTGAGAAAAAAGAAACCAAATGATGGCAGATGTTATGCGGAATAACACAAAAACTTTTCTGAATTTGATAAACAGGAAATGCGAAACCCCGAGAACACAAAAATGTTACATGTGGAGAAGTTTTATTCATTAAGCACTACTTCTGAAATACACGGAACAAATCGACAAAATAGTGGTAAACAAACAGATTTGACAAAAAGGAATGAAGTGAGAAGATAAAAATTCAATGATAGAAGAGAAAACTGAACAGGGAACAAGTTCACTGATATATGGAAAGTATGTGCAGAGCTGAAAACTAATCAGATCTAAAGGCATGAAAAGTAAAAGTTTTTCTTTTCTTGTTTTTAGAAAACTTAAAAGTCAATGTCAACACAAAGCTACAGATCTTACACACAGACGTGGGGCAGGGAAGACAGAACAGGAATGGCAACTAGAAAGTCTGACAAATGACTTGGCAGACAGAGTAAATGTACTGTTTGTGGAGGTAATTGCTGGAGTGTTAACATGTGAGATTGATTAACTTAATGTGAAACAGCTGTTAACCAAACAACGTTAACCAAGGAAGTTGAGTGGTGAACAGACAAAACCAGTAAACACAAAAATCATATTAAACAGCAAGTAAACGAAACAAAACTAAGCTTCAAAGTAACAAGAAAAACTCAGCAGCTGCAAAGCAATTTATGATCAGGAAGAAAATCAGAATCAGTTTTATTTGCCAAGTTTGTTCAGACAAACCAGTAATAACAAGTTTGACGTAAAAAAGAAAACACTTTGTGTGACAATGGAGCAGCACAAAAACCAAAACAAATTTGTCATAGAACATGTCATAGAAAATGTTATGTGATCATATTAACTTTGGTTAAAAATTCTCTTTAGTTGGTCATTAGCATGTTTTCTTTGTTGAATTGTTTGTTACTTTCTTTTTATAAACCAAGTCGAGATGAAGTTGAATAAATGGGGTCAAAACCAAATTTGTTTGTTTGTGTGTGTGTTTTAAAAGGTCCAGACATTTAAATTATTTTCAGTGTTTCAGAAATTAACAATAATACAAATATTTAAATCATTCTATTTAAATCCTTATAACGTGCAGCTTGATGTTCTCTCAGTCTGTGAATTAGTTCATAATGTTTGTTAATTGAATGCAGTCTTTGAAGGTCCAAAAATGAGATAAATCTTAGTCTGCTTTCACATTTTCAAATCAACATTTTGTAAGTTTCTAAAATTTCCACAAATGAGAGCAAAATGCACATTTATAGCAACACCGATTTTGTAAAAAAAAATAAATAAATAAAAACAGTGAGTGCACAAAATGAATATTAATATAAGCATGCAGGGAATTTGGTCAAAGATGAAGGAATGTAAGAATTCAAGGCCAAAAAAAAGCTTCTAAAAGATCCTCAGTTGTCATAATTCTTATAAATGATTTATGTTTCTGTCTCATTTAAGCTACTCATGGACCACCAGAGAACCATGCTCATAATAATTATTGCTTGCCTTAATTACAACTGTAATTTAAAGTGCATATATTTTGATTAACATGAAGCTTGTCCTTGTTGGTTTGCCTTAATCCTAGAAGATATCTTAAAATGCACATCTGCAATAACAGAATTGTATCACCACTAATTAGGCAAATATAGTTTAAAAAAAAAACACATCCGTTTAAAAGAATAATTATTCTTACAGATTTCACACTTATCTATCTCCTGTCCCCGTATCTGGACTGGGTGGGTTTGTCTTAAATATGGAGCAAAAAAGGAGTCAGGGATTACTGGCTAATTAGTCTTCATGTGCCATGGGATTAATTAATTCGAAGCATTTACATATATTCTAATTGTCTTGGCAAACTAATTGGCATCTGTGTGCCACAGTTGAAATACTGAGGGCTTCTTAAGTTTGTTTGTTACCAGCAAAGAGTAAATATGTCAGCCTCATGCATGTTGTTGTTGCTCCATTAGCTTTGTGAAATGCACCAAACCCAGAATATCACTTGAATGCAATTCATCCAAAGTTTGTTCATTACAACTTCTGTTTTTGTGTGAATCACATTGGCTGCTCTTGGTTTTGGTCCAAAAAGTGCTGTAATTCAAAATTATTGCTTACTGACATTTTAGGGAAATGGTTTCTATCTCATCTTGTCATTTTATTCCTGAAGATATTATGTATTTTTTGTTCATCTTTACCCCTTTTTTCATATTGTGTGTATTCTTGTGTTGTTTTTTTTCTTGTAAAAGTCTCCTTGGGAGTTTTGAAAGTCGCTAACAAACAAAATGCATCATCAACATTAATTAAAAGAATGTTAATTAATTCAGACAGAGTAACAAACTTCTTTCCTCGAGGGCCAGTTTCCTTGGGATGTGTCCCAAGTCCAACACGCATAAATCAAATGACTGAATTACCTCATCTTGAACTCTGAGTCCATGGAGTCTTGATAATTACCCCATTATGTGATCCATGTGTGTTGACACAGAGACACGTCTACAAATTGCAAGACACTGGCCCTTAAAGACTTCAGCTTGACACCTGTGTGCTAAGTCAACCTCTACTTTCCAAAAAGAATACAGGCTGTGTGTATGCGTGTCTGTGTGCACGGGCGAGTATTGAAAAATTTACTTTATTTTCAGCTAGAGGTTCATTTCTTTTACTGGAAGCTGTCTGGGATTCTTTTCTCGTGGGTGAAAAAACTCTGCATTCTCACTCTTAGGATTTCAAAATTCAAATGCATATTGCATTGGGTGTCAACGTTTCAGAATTATGATGCAGTTTAGCCATTCTTGGAGTAATTAATTTAAATGCCCACCTGCCTTTGTAAGCAATGTAATCCTCATCTTTAGTTGCTTAAATATGATATTGGTTCCATAAATATTAATTAAATTTGTTAAGAGGAGGGATACATCCCTGTACTTTATGATGAGCTTACAATTATTCATACAATACTAACCAGGAGTCTGATGGATGTTTAGGGGGTTTAAAATATATATTTCTATATATTTTATAATTAAGATCTTATTTTTTTTATTTCAAAATGTTCACACTGGAGGCTGCACAGTGGCGCGGTTGGTAGAGCTGTTGCCTTGCAACAAGAAGGTTCTGGGTTCGATTCCCGGCCCCGGCCCTTCTGCATGGAGTTTGCATGTTCTCCCTGTGCATGCGTGGGTTTTCTCCGGGTTCTCTGGTTTCCTCCCACAGTCCAAAAACATGACTGTCAGGTTGATTGGTCTGTCTAAATTGGCCCTAGGTGTGAGTGTGTG
>CAEGAF010036312.1:0-27072 GCA_903067075.1 Micropoecilia bifurca | reverse complement strand
TATGGTTTACTAATTTTAGCATAACTCCGGTTATACTTGGCCTATTAACACAATTTAAAAACTGGTGTGTAGTTTATGATGTGCACTTTAAGCTCAAGTTGAGAGTGAGACTGAGGGAGGCGGAGTCTTGCAGCTACGCCGTAACAAATTAGACGTTAATAAGAGCTATAAGGCTACGGATCCCTATGGTTTAAAAAAATCGATACTCGCGGATGAAAAATCGATACTTTCCGAGCGCGGAAAACATACAGCCCTAGTTACATTGCACTCCATTAATTTTTCATTCATTTCTAAGGCCTAGCCCTCATCTGTACTCTAAATCTAATGTAAATCAACACCTTAGTCCTAAACTTGACAACTAACTCAGACATAGCATTTTTCCGTATGGG
Organism: Micropoecilia bifurca; assembly: GCA_903067075.1. Classification (NCBI taxonomy): domain Eukaryota; kingdom Metazoa; phylum Chordata; class Actinopteri; order Cyprinodontiformes; family Poeciliidae; genus Micropoecilia; species Micropoecilia bifurca. The sequence continues at coordinate 26,683 of CAEGAF010036312.1, read as the reverse complement.
GCCCAGGTTTTGGGCCCATTAAGAAGCAGTGGGTCCTTACAGAATGAGTAACTATTGGAAAAATGGGCCACAAAGGTGAGAAATGCTAAAACACATCAGTTTATGGACAATAAAACGGTTTACTTGTCTCTCTCCAGGCTGGAAATATTTGGTCATACCTCACTGAAGTGATATCAGACCAGAATTATTCAACAAATCTAAAAGGAGAAATTTTATTTGAAATCTTCACCAATGACTTGTTTATGTAGGTCTTTCACTTTACATACTTGTGCATGCAATGATTTATCTCAAGTTGCTCCTGTAAAATAAAAAAATATTTAACTGAAACTCAGGTTTATCTGATGTTTAACTATGTAGGCCCAGTTGCAAGATGAGTCAGCAAATATAGAATCAAAAAAAGAGGGAATTTTTTTTCTTGAGTCAGGAGAACTTTTGGAAATGTCTGACCTGTCCAACTATTAATATTTGACAAGCAAAAATGACCCAGCAGAACATTTAATTGTTCTGTATAATCAATCAATTCTAACATGAGACATTTAAGGATTTTTAAATGTAAAGAGTGCCTTTACACTTTTGGGAAACTGAAAAAAGTATTATGAGGCAGCTGGTTATGTAAATAAATCTGCTCTACTCTGAAAGAGGATTCTGGAGAACTCATCTTTTAAAATGGTACCTTGGGAAATAATTTGCACTACTCACTCAGTCTCTCACTGAAAGACCAATTATGATCAGGAAGTCCAGATATGTGTTACCTTTTAGATACAAATCAAGTTTGGAAACACTCCTCTTGGATACAGCTGTAATATCCTGGAAAAAATGAAAACTTTTTTTTATATAGCATGAGAAGATATTTGTACATTAGGAATAATTGGCAGTTTAGTTCAGTTTTTCCTTCTCAAGCTGTTGTTGCCTCCTTAGCTGGTGAAGAGGTTTGGATGATTGTTGAGTAGTTACTTTGTTGGTTATGTAAAACGTTTTTATCAAATAAAACTTTAGTTTTTAAAACTTTTGGTATATGAATAAGATGAACATTTGCCTATTTCAATAAAATGATTGCATTGTTTTCTAGTCATAATTTCAGACATTATATCAACATTGTTATTCGGGGAGTTAGTGGTGACATTTTACTTTTATAAGACTTGAAGAAAATAAAAGCCATCTAGAATAATTGGGATTTTGATTTATTTAGAATAATCAAAAAATGTGCAAAGAAAGTACTCTTTTTCATTTTAATGGCAGTTTGAACTTTGAGTAGAAGGCAGTTTTCCCACTACTGCTATTTTTTGACTAAATGCTTTCTAAAAGGCAAACCAAAAACCACATGCCAAATTTTGTCTGGGCTGACAGCATGATAATAACAAGCTTAAACATAATTTTTCATCCAAAAACAGGGATTGGTTGATATTATGGTGCTTTGCGCCATCTAGTGTCTTTAGATAGTTTAGTACTTTTTAAGTATAGTTGCCCTTTAAGATCCCTGAAGAACCCAATGATCAACTAAGTTTTTAATTTTTACAGATACTTTTTCACAGATGATATTGTAAATCATAATTAATTTTCAAAGTTTGCTATGCATTTTGTCTTTTTTTTCTGTAAAATACCAACAATGACTTTAAAAAAAAAAATTGTCTGTGTGTTTTCCACAGTGGAATAGGTGGTCGTGTTTGGTGCCTGATCAAAATTCGCTGCTGGTAACCGTCAGTGGGTGAGAGCGGTGACAGCTGAACATTTAGTCATCTACTGTACCCTGAGTACAATCGCCAAAATGTTCGAAGAAGCCAGTGAAGTGTTTGACAACATGTTCAAATCTTCGTTTCCCTTAACATTTATAGTGTTTATCCCCGCGGTGCTGATTCTGGTGTCTCCGCTCCCGGCCGAGGCGGCTCATGAGTTCACGGTGTACCGCATGCAGCAGTACGACCTCCAGGGACAGCCGTACGGTGAGCCTGCCGCTCTTCTCTTGTCCTATTTCAACTGAACGGATATAATTGTTTATTAACAGGTTCCAACTAGTCATTCAGCCGACGTTTTTCGTCAGTTTCAGACACCTTTAATGTAACGTTTCATTGACAGCTAACTAGCTGCTAATGTAGCCTAGCTTTCCGTTAAAGCAGTGTTGGTGTGTGACTGAACCGCCTTCTCTCTCCCATTGATTAATAATTAATACTCATTGTATTAATTATTAATTAGCTAAGTTCATTTAAAATATGATATATTAGTACCACTAACACACGTGCTGAGAACTTTCCACTCTTTGTCAACTCATTAAAGAGCTTATTCTGCCTAAAGGAAGAGAGTTAAACATAAACTTAACGGCCAATTAAAGGTTTATTTACAAGAATTCACTTTTATTTCAGGGTTCAAATATTATTTTCTGCTTTGTCTTCTATAAAAAATGTCCAAATTTTAGCAGAACACGTTGCTTTGCTGTGCTCAGATTTTTGTCACTAACTATGCATTCGGTTTTCACCCTGCTTTTTGAATATAGAGAATATGTTTAAAAAAATGCAGAAATTAAGAAATATATATATATAAGCTAGAATTTGCTGTCTTGTCTCTTTTTACAAGGATTGTCAGCAACTGTGATTTTAATCTGGCCTGAACTGTATTTGATTGGTTTTTAGTGGACTGAACTGGTCTGACTCAACTGGTCTGACCCAAATCGGGTTGGACTAGTATTAAAGTTTGTGATATGAACTAAACCTGTTTGTCTAAAGCACTTTGCATCACCTCTTTTTGTAACAACACTTTTAAATGCTTGAGAACAGAGCTTTTGATTTTGAAGTGATTAAGGTTTGGCAGTAGTGTGGGACCTGAATTTTTCTGAAATTTTCATTTAACCATTTCAGACTGCGCTTGATTTAAATATGAAACGTTTTCACCTTCTTGCATTATATAAGATTTGTAATTGTAAGTGACACCGAAAGAACCTTTTAACTTTATCGAGATTAACAAAGAAATGTACATATATGACTGTGTAACTAAAGAGGGATTTTATATTCTTAGCTTTCTTCAAATTTACTGAATGTTTGATGAAGACCATTAAGATTTGTTTCCAAGTTAGATGAAACATTATATATATATATATATATATATATATCCATCCATTTTCTTTACACCCTTGTCCCTTAGTGGGGTCGGGAGAGGTGCTGGTGCTTATCTCCAGCTAACGTTCCGGGGGAGAGGCGTGGTCACCCTGGACATGTCTATATATATACATGTACATGTACATATACATATATATATATACTGTGTGTATATATATGTATATGTATGTATGTATATATATATATATATATATATATATATATATATATATATATATATATGTCTCCAGCCATTATCAGCTAAGATAATGTATATATATATATATATATATATATATATATATATATTATCTACAGATATATTATCTATAGATATCTTTATATTTATATAAATTTATGCATAACTGCATAAGCATAGATCTATATATCTAAATGAGAGATATCTCTACAGATTGATCGATAGATGGATGATAGATAGAGATAGAGATTTATATTGATATGTAGATATATATAGATATCTACATATAGATTTATATATGTAAAGATAGATAGATTTAGATATAGATCTATATATAAATCTATATGTAGATATCTGTATAGATAGGTCTATCTAGATAGATGGAGATTGACATCTATATATCTATATATATATATTCACATGTATAGATAGAGAGATTGATATCGATATGTAGATATATAGATATCTACATAAATTTATATATGTAAAGAAAGATAGCTAGATAGATAGATGGATATATCTTGCCCAATTTGTAAAGGTTTAGACTTCTAAAATGTTCTTTTTGTTCCATCTTGGTAAAACTTTATTTTTCTAAATCTCCCTTTAATTAATAAATTTGGTTGTCTTTTTTTCTGTTTAGAATTAGAAATACGAATTGTATAATGGATGAACATGAGTTCTCATGTCCTGGCTTTTTAATATAATTTAAAATGTCCAATTAACATCTACAGTAGCTCTCTTTCCCCTTCCTGCCAATCACTCATCCCACTGATGGCCCCACCCCGATGACCTCCTGTCTTTTCTTTGCTCAGACAGTACTTTCCTCAACAGATCTTTCTGGTATTTGATTTTAGCATTCAATTTACAATTTATGTCGAACATCTCATCAAGCTTTCTCATGAGGTATTTGATACTTCCCAATTCAGGTTCCTTAGATTTGGCCTGACACGTACACTTTGGTTGACTTGTGGTGAAAATCACAGCGTCCTTGGAATAACCCTGCTTTTCCAAGGATGCTACCTGCTCACCGTCTTTTGCCAGAACTGAAACATTGTGCTCTTCAATGTGTTCAGCGAAGAAATTTAGGTCAATGTGAGATTCTGGTTCAGGTAACACCTTCCAAAATGTCTTCTTCACCCTGGAGGGCAAAGCTGACTGATAACTTGTTTTTTCCGGCATAGGACCGTTATTGATGTCACTATTTTCTGTCAAAAATGTTAGATCTACGCGAGCATCCGACTCGGGGAAAGATTTCCATAAGAGTGGCGTCTTCTTGATACGCTTTGTCTTTGATGTATGTTTCTCCCCTTTCTGATTCACTTTCTTCTGTGATTTCTTTTTGGTGACCAGCTCTGTCTTAGAAATCACAGTTTCTTCTGCACAAGAGTCCTTTTTCAAGGAATCTCCCTGATGAGCTTTTTCTTCTGGCAGAGAAGTGTTCAGTTTATTAAGATTTTCAGCGCAGGACTGAAAGGACTCTTCCTTCTCTGCCAGATCAATTGTCTTCTGGGGTACGGAGCTCGATTCCTGTGTGGTTACTGGTGGAACTTCTTGCGTTCCAGTGCTTTCACTGAAATCCTGTTCGGTGACCAGTGGTGTTTCCTCAACACAAATCTCCTTTTTCAAGGAAACTGCCTGATCATCTTCTACTCCACGGAGAGGCAGAGAAGTGTCCTGCTTATTAAGCTGTTCAGTGCAAGACTTAAAGGACTCTTCCTTCTCTACCAAATCGATTATCTCCTGGTGTACGGAGATCGATTCCTGTTTTTCAACTGGTGGAACGCCTTCCATTTCAGTGCTTTCAGATGAAGTCCTTACATCAGCGGGGGCGTGATTCGCCAACCAGATGTGAAACGGCATCTTCTTCTTCTTGTTGCGCCTGATGGTTGGTGGCTGCTCCTCAGATGTAGAGGGCTGTTCCTTCTCAATTATCTCCTGCACTCCAACGATGGACTCTTCTTCATTGACCAGTGATTTGTTCTGCTGTTCAATAGTTCCTGCAGAAACCTCTTGGTCAACAGGGACATTTTCCTCCGACCAGGTTTTAAACAGTACCTGGTTCTTATCGTAGGACTTACTCTCAGGTGTTTGTTTGTCCCCTTCGTAATCCACCGTCTCCGGTGCTTTGGTGATCAATTCATTATCAATCACCAGTGGAATATCCTGCTGTTCGATATTTTCAGCAGATTTTTTTAGCTCTTCAGATGCGTGCAGCTCCCACCAGACTGCGAACGACACCTTCTTCTTTTTGCGTTTGGGTGGCTTGGGTGGCTGTATTTCCCTTTCGACAATGTCGTCAAATGCGACTTCTTCAACTCTACACTGGTTGGACTGCATAGTAACCTTTGATTGTTTCAGGTTGGAAGTTAAATCACTTGTCTAGAAACTAAAGATTTTACGTTTAGTTTGATGTAAATCTCCAAAGAAACGTTCACCAAACAAAGTTGAAAATCTTACTGGACTGCTAAATAAATTCTCACGAGAAATGTATCGACAACGGCTGCTAACAGGTTGTGATGAAGGTAGATGGATGTGACAAGCTTATATAATCTGGTGATGTCAGAATTCTGCCTTTGAAGTTATATTGTGATGTCACATTGTGATGTCACAGGGCTTGTCTGATAGATTTTTTTATTAACACAATGGAACCTGACAACAGAAAGAGTCAGTGGGCTTTTAAACAGTCACTGGTTGCCATAGTTACCCACCATTAACTTGTTGTTTTTGATGTTGGTTAGCATGTTGTCAGCATAGCTAGCCTAGACCAGTGGTCCCCAACATAGACATGATATAAGAATAGACGCCTCATGGACCGCTCTCGCCTATTGTCGCTGACGAGATTTAGGGCGGCCATCTTGGAGCGGTCCACCACTCCACTCAGCAATAAATTTAGCAGGCAAAATTACGTATCAGTGCATTTAATCGATCATAACACGCTTTTTTGTTACTGGAAACCATATTGAAACATCTATCAAAGCTACATTTATAAACAATTGTATTTTTTAAGTATGTTTTTAATACATGGTTCAGCATATTTAAATATGCTTAGTGGTTATAACAATAGAATAGGAATGGAATATTCTGATATTGATGTATGATGAGCATATTGCAAAGTGCACAGCCATTCATAATTTATTTAATAAATTATTTAGTAATATCAATACATATACATATTCATATAACTATACAAACACAAATAAATAATGATTAATAATGACATAAATAAATAATGATTAATACTGAATAACATATATTGGATACATGTTTATATGTTTGTAACATACATATACATAGCTATATGTATATGTTTTGCAGCCGACGAGTTCTAGCTTCAGAGTGATTCAGCAGCTGAGATTGAGTCAAAATCCGATGTGAGATTCATCCATGCTGCAGTGAATCTGTCTCTCTTTATAGAAATCTCAACTTCTTCCTCCCATTGTGTCTTTAGGAAACCTTCAAAACAAAAACAGAAGATTTGGGATGTATCTTACTTTTGACAGAGGGAAAGAATTACACATAAATAATAGTCTTTACCACCTGTGTAAACTTTGCTGGTGAATGTTATAACACATAAGTTTTATAATATATGTTACATTGTTTCATTTCTAATGTAGGCTCTTGTGTCAGATAATCTAAATCAATGTTAGAGAATAAATCATTTTTTAATATTAACGGAATCCCATATTACAATTATGTTAATTGTTTGAGACTCAGCTGTGTGCGATTTACCTCAGATGTCAGAGTTGCAAAAGACATCACACCCAAGTTGGGAGTGATCTAATTGCAAGTAAAAAAAAAAGGATTTTCTTATTCTTAGGGCACTAACTACTGGAAATAAATGCTTCTAAAAATATACAAATAATTTTCAATTACATATACATTTAAACAGCAGAGAAAGAAATGTGGCAAATAATGTCATAGCACTATGTGTTTTAAAGTATCTGATTTATTAGGATACAAACAAACAAACGGACTAATAAAGAATAATGTCCATATTTATTAAATTATGTTTGCCCTTCAGCCATATTGGACACAAGTCTAATATGACACAACACAAAAAGTCAGACTTTGTAAATATTAAGACACTCCAGCATTAATGTAGATAAACTGGACCAGCCCTTAACTGCACATGAATAGACACTGCACATGAATAGTTAGTTTTCACATTGTAACTATTGTGCTGTTGTTTTCCCAGGGTGCCCACTTGGCCATGATCGACACTCTGATGATGGCGTACACAGTAGAGACAGTAAATGTGGAGAAGGTAATGGCTTGCACTCATCAGTATTCATCCGGTGACTCTGAGGAGGAAAGACCATATGATACAGAGGACGCTGTGACCACCTGGATTAACAAGGTTTGGTATTGTTTTTTTGTTGCAGTTAAAGGCTTTTATCCCTTAAATTATATTAATTCCAATCTCTAGAGTTGTATCTGCTTATGCATAGAAAATATAGGTTACTGTTTGTTTAACGGAAGAAATAAAAATCCCAATTAAAAACTTAAACTTGTAATAGACTGACTGACGGAACTTAACATAAATACATTACCTTGGGAAAATATTCACACCCTTTAAAAATCTTTCACATTTTGTCACATCGGTGTGTAACAACAACCTGTAAGTCTTTCTGTAAACCGGGACTTGCATTGTTTATTATCCCTTGTAGTCTTGTACTGTTAAATAAATTCCAGTTCAAACAATTGTTTTCAGAAGACATCAATTCAATAAACAGAGTCCAGCTGTGTATGATTAAATGTCAGTATAGACAAAGCTATTCTTCGAGGACCTTAAAAGTTTGCTGAAGGACATTATAAATAGTGTTGGTGGCTGAACATCTGCACGAACAAGCCTGTAGGACATTAATCACAGAAGTAGTTTGCATTATCATCGTAACTCTGGGGCAGAAAGTTTGTCACTATTTGTAAAAACTTTGACGCCATGTTTATTTGCATTACTATTGGCAAGCATGCACTACTTTATATTAGCCTATCATGAATTTCAAATAAACGACTTTCGAGGGTGTGTTTGTAAAAGATTTAAGAGATATGAATGCATTTGCAAGGCACTGTTATTACAGCATAACCCTGTCTGTAAAAGAACACAGCTTATTATCTATCCAGACTTGTAAGACAGGATTGAGGAACATACAGGGACTCATTTTAGATGATAAAACAAAAGGGCAACATAAATTTGGAGCTTCTAACTGAACCAAACAGGATATGGGCTTATGACAATCTAAACCAGTTATCTCTACAAAGGACATTCATACTGTTGCTTGTGGAAATGGATAACTCAACAAACACTCTGCTCATCTGGCATTTATGATAAAATGGGCAAACAAAATCAGTTTCTCACTAAAAGCCCCCTCAGTGTCCTCTATGAATTTGCAGAAAGCCACTTTATAGCTTGAAAACAACATTTTTCTAGGAGCAAAGGAATAGTTTCACACTATGCTATTACAACAAATATAACATAATGAGATTTGAACCTGCACTACTTCAAAAACAAATCAGCCGTTAATGTATTTCTCCTATTTACATAAATTGCAACATGGTTGCTTTTGCAGGGCTGCATGCACAGATGGCTCGCAGACGCACTGGAGCAGAATCCAGTCGGACTCTGTTTACATTCTTCTAGCTGCAGCTCTGGAGGGCTTCCAGATCTGGGCTTCAAACACACTCAGAGCAGACAAAGGGTTACAGGAGGTGTGGTCATGGTTTCCCGCTAGAAAGGCATATGGCTCCCCGTTGGAATACTCACTACTTCCACAGCGTGCAGTTTATAGCACACTGAATTAAAACAAGTAAAATCAAATCCTCTGTGTTTTGCAATGTAAAACCATCATTGTTTGATTTATTTAATCACTTGGAGCTGCTTTTTACATTCTCAAAGATGTTGTTTCTTTCTTTGATGATAGAGTATTATTTTTTACTCCCCCTTTAGGTAAATGAGTATCTGAAAGACGTTGCTCAGGAACAGAAGAAGAAGGAGACACAGAGTGCTGAGCAGACTGGGAGTCCTAGGGTGGGTGTTTTCTTTTGACTTTTCTCATCTAGCTGTAACACTTCACACACTGTATATACTGTACACAGTGTGATGGACACATTCAATTGAGCTGAGTGAAATGCTTGGCTCTGAGTAATGGATTTACCACAGCATTTCTCTTAGACTGGCACTTATTTTTCCCAGACCTCTGTGTTGCTACAGTATCTCAGACAAGTTTCTTGGCTGTGTGAAGCTGTTTAAACTCAGCCGGCATCAGAAAAAATCTGTCAGATATTTTTGTTTCACTGTTGGTTTAATGAATATCAAACCGAGAGATTAGATATTAAAGGCATTGATGTTTACCCACTCATCTTTTGAATCTTTGTCAGAGGGTCAGGACTCTGCAGTCTAATTAGATAAGCAGTTATTTAGTCTTGGTTGAACCTTGTTCGGGATTTGCCTGCAGTCACAGATCGCTTATGTAATTTTCTCCAGAATCAGCGCTTATTTTTCATACTCTAAGACACGGAGGTGATGCCTATGTGTCTTTTTTATGTATAACTGAAATTGTCTCTGCGTTCTGCCTGTTTGAGTCTGTTTATCAAAACAGTTTCTTACCCACTGAGTATTGCAAGAACTCATTAATGCTTGAAATATATCTTAATGAGCATTTAATTTTTTAGATAAAAACATGCATTGTCAGAAATGTGCACAAAAAGTTGTATTGCATTTGATGTTCATACAGATTTAAACTGTATGCTGTTTTAAAAGCACTATTCTCTAATTTGCAAAACAATTAAATTAAATATGTATTCAGGTGACTGGTCACCTGAATGTATAGCATTTTTTAAGGTTCGCATCATTTGGATAACTGAAACTATGTGATGGAAATAGACAATTTAGGCATAGTAACAAACAGCTTCTTTCATATTCATTTACATCCTTATTGAAGTAAATACCACGACATATGATAAAATGTAAGTTCAAATTATATTGCATGCAAGAACTCTGACAGTTTATTTTTATTTTTTTATTGTTTCCATGACTGATGAGTGATGCAAACATACTCCTCTGTAAAATTGGATCCAAGTTTCTTTTCATAGTGCAGCTGTTTGCAAGGTTTTGACTCTTCCAGTAACAGCCGGTGTCTGATTTTATGGCATCTTTATCATAGCAATTTATTATCCAGTAGCAATAAAAATAGATCATAGTTTGCTACTGAAGCAGGAGTGGATGTACCTAGTATTTTTATGGCTGCACTTTGTTTTAGCATCTGTGATGCATTTATTATTATGCAGCAGTGAGGAGGAGAGATCCAAACAACATGTCAGAGAAAGGAAGAGGAGGTGAATGATGTCACTCATGGACTCACCTTCATGTTTATCCTTCATGCCTTGTCTGGCCGTCTCTCTTCCATGTCCTTGAATAGTCACTGCCAGCAGTTTTAAAGAAAGGATTGACTTTTGAAATGCTACAGTGACTTCCTCTCTGTCACCTGGACCTTATAAAATGTTCAGGGACTGAGAAAAAATTATATTATTTATTACTGACATGTTGTTGTCATGTGTCCTACCTCCATTTCTCTTGCCCCAGGGAAAAAAATATATTTTTCCCATCTCTCTCTCAAGTTATGCCATGCAACACATTCTGACATAACACCATTGGTGTTGCTTCATTTTAAAGATGTTAAAAGCCCATCTCATGCTAAACTGGCAGCTCAACTGCCTTGTTTTGACCTCCATAGATGGAGAACTGCACTTCGTTTTCTCAGGGCTGCACAGTGTTTGACGATGATCTGACCAGTCAGTGTGCAGACACAGCAGTGCATGCCTCAGCTATCCTTCACAAACACACAGGAAGGCACACATACTTTAACTGGTGAAGTGGAACCAGAAAGTGAAATCATATCCTCATTGAATCTTTCGAGTGTTTTTTGTACTACTGAACCAAACAACTGAATGGTAAACATGGTCACTTATTGTTCACCTATTTAGCCTGGTCTGATGCTGATTTTTGGGTGATAACAAATCCCCTTGTTTGGCCAATGAGCTGTGGAGTTGACCTTCCACTGTCCTCATGAACCTCGAAGCTACTTGCCCTAAATGCTGTGTGTGTGTTGGTGTTGTGTCCTTGTTGTGACTTCTATGTCTTTTGCTTATGGCAGACTTTGCTCTAGTTTAATAGACAAACTCGCTAAATGGTTCATTTGAACATATTCAGATGAAGTAATGTATGTAACAGACAGATTTCAGGCTCTCTGGAGATTATATGTTTTTTTCAGTTTAAAGTCTAATTGTTAAGTCTAAAGTTATTTGTACCATCCAATTAAAACAAAACCTTAGCACAACATTAAACCACTATCCTTGTAGCAATTATATAATAACTTATTATATTAGGTAGGTAATTTACAAAATTATTGTAATGGGAATGTGGTAAAGTGCAAACTTTTTAGCATATCTATTTAGATTAAACATGTTATAATACTGTGTATGATATAATTTTGTCATGCACCAATCAATCAGGCAGTGATCAAAAGGCAGCAAATTGGGAACAATTTGGAAAGCTCTTCCAATTTGGAAATCTCTTCATTATATTGAGTTCAAAATTATTGTATTTATCAAGGATCCTGCAGCAGACAAAATAACCCTTGATACCCAAAGAAAACTATAGCTAAAAGTTTTATTTCCAAGTGATTAACTCTAAACAGTGATCGGCCGGTAATATTCTGGAAAATATGTCCTTTAAGTGCCCCAAAACTGAAATCTCCCACTTTTTTCTGTCTGTAAACACATCAAGAGAGCGCATGTTTTTTTTTATTTTTTTTTTTTTATTATTATTATTATTTAGTCAAGCTTAGATAATGGTAAGGCTCACAATGTTTTGATGCATAATTGGGAACAATTTGGAAATCTCTTCATTATGCTGAGTTCAAAATTATTGTATTTATCAAGGATCCTGCAGCAGACAAAATAACCCTTGATACCCAAAGAAAACTATAGCTAAAAGTTTTATTTTAAATAGTAAGTGGTTTGCTTGTCATTTTCTTACAGGAAAAGTTTATTGTCATTTTGAGAGGGAAAATAGAGTTACTAAAAAACTGTTGTCTTCAAAAAAGTGCAATGTTACATTTGCTACCTCCAGCAGCTTTGTATCCCTCACCCTCCCACTGTCTGCTGTAGGTCTGCAGTTAGTATGAGTCATGCAAATAGCCAGTGAGAGACACACACACCCTTTTAGGGCAGTCGGGGCGACACTGACTTTATCTTATTCCATCAATTATTTGTAGGGGTGATGGTGGCAACATGACTGGTGTTTGGAAGGTTGATTTATTTTTTCCTCTAAGGACTTTACGTGCCCTCATAGGTTTGACTGGTTGATACACTGTGTAGCTCTATTCAGTGAAAAGTCTAATATCAGGTTAGAAGCTGACAGTCTTCCTTTTGTTGTCAAGCTGTGGCAACAGGCTGTGGTATTTGGAGCTTGAATGATCTGAAAAGTGCATGCTGACCTTTGAATAAAATTTGTTAGCATTACTAAGAAATCCATTCACATAACTCCACTGTATCTGATAATAAAGACACCTGAATAAATATTTTCAAGTTTGCCTTTGCTAGTTTTCAGGTTGGCCTCTGAGAGTTTGCTTACTTTGTACAGTCATGGGCAAAAGTTTTGAGAATGACACAAATATTTTATTTTCACATGATCTGCTGCCCTCTGGTTTTCATGTGTGTATGTCAGATGTTTTCATCACATACAGAAATACAATTGCAATCATATTATGAGTAACAAAAGCTTTTATTGACAGTTAGAATGAGTTAATGCAGCAAGTCAATATTTGCAATGTTGACCCCTCTTCTTCAGGACCTCTGCAAATCTCCCTAGCATGCTCTCAATCAACTTCTGGACCAAATCTTGAAATTGCCATTATAAAAACTGAAGCAGTAAACTTTGTGTAAAAATTAACATTTGAATCATTCTCAAAACTTTTGGCCATGACTGTACTGTTGGAGAGCACAGCTTAATTGACTCCTGGCTCTGGAGGGAGTTGGTAGTTTGTCTCAGTCCACAGATGCACTTTTCCATAACAAATGACTTTATGGCACGATCACAAAAAACTTTCAGGCTTTGGGTTGAAGGGAAAAAGCAGAATTAGATTTACTTCAAGTTGTTGGCACAAAAACCGTCTGTTAAATATATAATTGGATGTTATTAGTGAATGAAATTATGATAGCAAAAACTGTATAACACTGACATAGAAAATATTTAAATAAACTTAAGGGAGTACTTCCATGCTTGTAAGAACATTAAATTTTTTATGCTAATGGCAATCAAATGAGTCAAATTTGAGGCAAACATAATCCAAATTCTTGTGGCTGAATTGTAAATAAACAAAGTATTTGCAAAGAGTGTTACTTATCAATTGACTCCAACTCATTTGCACAGATTGGGATCAAACCTTTTCTTTTCCTCATGTTTATAAATTGATAAGTTCTATTTCATGCCTATTTACATATATCGTATGATAAACTATTCTGACATCCTGACCAACAGATAAAACAATTTAACTACTAATATGTTGAGTGGATTAGATCAGGTGTGGGAGAGCACTGTGACACTAATCAAATCGGGAAAATCCAGGAGAGCTTCTGTCTCTCTCTCTTTTTTACTTTTCCTCCCTTTTCTATTTATATTGATGATTTCAGTAGAGTGTCTGTATTTTCCCCACAAGTCACAGCTTTCCTTCTTTCTTCTTTCCTTTAGCACGTCATTTTGATCGACATGTGAATTTTGGGTCTTTGGTTCCTCAAGGTAGTGTGGGAATTAGCTTTTAGATTCAACAAGCCTCTTCTGGAAGCAGCTTACATCGTCAGAGGATAGCTGACAGATTTTGACATGAATGCAGTGGAAATGTTATTTGGATTTTCTCTTTCCTGAGACGGGTTTTTATTAACTTGACAGTGAACATTTGAACAGTCAAGATTTACTCTTGTATTTTAGTGAGAATCTATTGGAACTGGCTTGGAAAAGTGACTGTCAAATTTAAAATACCGATTTCACGGAATTTTCTTAGTTTTCTTGAATACAACCCCATGCATTTTAATTTCCAAAAAGTACACTTTGGCATGTTTATGTTATCTACTATAAAGTCAGGACCCAATCACAGTAAATGTTCTTACCACACATTTCTTACATTGGAACTTAAAGACGTGACATTTGTTTTGGTGTGTCCACATGAAAGAAAAGCTATAAAGCGAAAGCAATTTAAACATTTCACAACTAAGCAATGCAGTTTTTTAAGACGAGTGGGATGTCTTTCATACACACAAAAACAATAACCAACACTTCTTACTTTGGTGTCAATGCTTTTATGTTACTGCTTATGTTACTAATTGCATTACTAACTAATCTCATTGAGAACATTTCTTTATGGTTCCCTTTCCCTCTGCTTCGTTGCTGCAGTCTCCAACCAAGTGGTACATGAAGCTTGTGCCTGTAAGTCCATGTATCACTGCTGCCCCTTTTGCATCTGTGTGTTCATAGTGATTTATTTCATCTTTGATGAAATAAATCACAATATTAGAAAATCATGCTATTGCAATGTTAATGTTGAACATTGTCACAATATTAGTTGCTACTAACCCAGATTTACTTAATTAATCCTTTTTTCAAAGCTCAATACTTGGTAAGAGCTTCTTGATCTCACTTTTTATACCACTGAATTCTATGACTGTTATGAAAGGGATTAAAAAATAATGAAATTTAGAGAAACTGGTCAAATTTAATATTGCCAAGCAGGCCATTACAAATAAATATGAACATATTAATATTGCAATAACAATTTGGATTACATATATTGTGCAGCTCTACCTCATTTGTTTGTTGTGGATGTAGAATTTCTATTTGTCTTGTCAACAGATCATTATTTGTCATTATATGCACATCAGATATTTGACAAAAATCTTCTGAGTCTTATAATGGTTTCAGTATGTAGGGATAAGTTTAGTGAAACTCATGAAAACGTATGTTTTTTTGATTGTGTCCATACCTATTTATTACATACTTATATTATGTAGGTTATATAACATTGAGGAATTGCTTACGTTTTGCCATGGTTAAATATTAGACAAGAAAAAATACGTTATAGTTTTTAGACATCTAGGAAGAAATACTGATATAATTTGAAATCCATATTTTAGTTGTCGTCATTTGAGTGACAAGCCCCATGTGTTTTTTTTTCACCTAGAAAAAATAAAGTTAACCACTTTACAACATTTGAATATAGATAATTTAAAAAGCTACTGTTTATTGTATTTGGCGTATACTAGTCCATTTCCAAAGTTATTTAATTACCTTCTTTCATCAGTAAATCCTCTACATTCACACTGTTCTCTCAACTATCTGTCACTTCTTGAAAGCTCTAATGAAAGCCCAGCTGTTGTGAGTGTCCCTCCATTAATTGTGCCTAATTTTGCCTCCCATTAAGAGAATGAAAAACAAAAACAATAGGATAAGTCTGAGTTACAAACTACTGCAAATCTAAGCAAGACTCTGTTCTGCAAAGCACTTGGGCTGTTTATATCTGTTATAGCTGTTTATATCAACAGGCTCGCTATCGGAAAGAGCAGGCCTCTACCCAGCTGGCTCCCTGGATCCCCCCAGTGGACAACCTGCTTAAGGACAGCACAGACGGCTCGGCTCTGGGTGCACTGCTGCATTTCTACTGCCCTCAGCTGCTGCCCCTGGATGGTAAGGAGACGAGATGGAAACAGTTGCTGTTTTTAGATTCTGATGTCAGAAAAGAGACGGTATAGTGTAGGTTCACTGAGTCGATCAGTTGTCTTTCACAAACAGAATTTGCATTCAATTGACTGACCAAGTAAACAAACATATTTACTTTATAAACGTGGTAATTTGCTCATTTTAGAGAGTATCAGGGGGGAAAAACTTAAAGCGGCAGAGAAACCCACTATTAAATAACAGTAAGCCACTATCTTAATATTTAAGACTATTACAAAAGTTTGAGGAAAAATTAAAAAAGCTACCTCAGCTGTCTGGAAAAAAAAAGGATTGTTCATCTATCAGTGCAGTGAAAAGTTCTCTAGTCATCAAATTTTGTCTGACAGCTGATGGATCTGTCTGCCCTCATAGATGTCTGTCTGAAGGAGAATATGAGTCTGGCTGACCGTCTCTACAACCTGCAGCTCATTCAGGACTTCTGCAAAGACAACCTGAACTGCTGCTGCCACTTCAGCCTGGAGGACATGCTCTACGCCTCCTCAACCATCAAGGTACAGCCTCAATCAGCATGCATAATCTGTCTTCAACAAAAGACAAAAAGTTCAAGATTATCATGTTGAAATTATCATTAAAGATTTCATAATGTTTAGGTCTGCAGTTCTAAACGTCTTGCTGCTTTTTTTCCGATGGGGATCATATCTGGCTTATTGTCCAAACGCTCGCTGATTCTACTCACTGATACATTATTAGGAAAGTTTTTGTTTTGCCTGTTTCTGTGGATTTGTTGTGCGACAGAGAGAAGAAACCCACATGGCATAGTTGTGTATAGGGAGAAAGGCTGAATAAAAGAAAGAAATAAGTTGGATTGCATGCCAGTGTAGTGAGTCATGCTGTGGAAAAACCTCTTGTAAAAAACGCTCTGTTCAAACCACAAAATTGGAGAACTCCGTACAGGCTTCACTGCTGCTGTGTGCATTTATTTAGCTTTTTCCTCTATCCTATTTGCTTTTACGTTGTTTTTCTTACCCTATTTTAGGTCTCACTTCTTTGTGAGACATTCCTTGTGTCTTTCATTTTGTGTTGTTGTCAGGCTTTGAGTTTTCTTACTTCTGCCACTTGTATTTTTTGGGTTGCATGTGTCTCACTAAAACACACTTATTTTTTTCTTTCCCCTTGTTAATGCTTCAGCTTACAGACTTTCTGGCTGTAATGTATTCATAAAGTTAGCATCTTTATGTAGATTTGTGTAAACCTCTTGCTACATGCGATGATGCTGGAGTGCATCTGTCCTAGAAACAACTCTTGTTTTTCATTTTTTGCTAAACTCACTTGCTGCCCTACTTTTCTTCCTCCAGCAATAATAACACACATGTAGCCTATAAAATAGGCAAAAATAGATGACAAATATGTCAGCCATGTCAGACTAATATACTTTTTGAAATAGAAAAGGGTTGTTTTTTGTTGTTCTCTGTTTTACATTTTATTTTAAATATTTTTCCAAAACTTTGCCAGATTTAAAAGTGCATGAACAGCAAATAAGCTATCCTGATCTTTGTCCACTGCTTCCTTTGAGGTCCTAATGTCTATGTCGGTTGCATTTTTAGGATTTACATCCTTGTTCCTGCATTTTATCCTTTTCATCAAATAGCTATTGTGGCTTCTGAAGCACATGAATATCATAATGTCAGAAAACAAATCACAGTGCAGACAACGTAATTGTTCCTTTAATAACACCCTTCTGTTGGTTGGAGGGTTTATTGCAACTTTCCTTGTGTGCCTCATGTTTTTGTTCTTGTGGTGACTATCAGTCTTTCCCCTTTGTGCTGCATAAACAGTAAGCTGGTGTGTGATTTGATGGATGAGTCTAGCTTTGGCTTGCTGCCGTCTAAACGTTTCTTTGGATTCAGGCGTGTTTCTCTGAGCAGAGACAGAATACAGGTCACTGAAAGGACAAACTTCTGTCTAACCAAAAAACATGTCAGGTTCCAAACAATATGCTGATTTCAACTAATTTAATTTAATACACAAACTTTATTATAAGGTAATACTGTCAATATAAATATATGGGTTGGAATAGTTGTATTTCTCATTACTTTGATTTTAAAAAAGCAAAACATTTAGTTTTGCTTTTTACAAAATACATTTATGCTTCCTCCAAAAAATTCATGCCCTCTTGACCATGGTGAAATAAAAAATAAACCTTTTGACCAACATGCAAAACTGTTTGCGACTGGAAATAATCATTGCACCATGAAAACACTGTGCCTATGAAAATTAACCTTATACACACAATCAGACCTACAATGGAAGTGTTTAGATTGGAGCTTATTTATGTTCTAGAATGTTAAAGCCAATGTGTAAAACTAAATCAGATTGCTCAAGGATTTTGAGCACTGTACTTAGAATTTGTGTTGCAAAACAGGGGCTTTGAGTGTTTGAACTGAGACAACACAAGTGAAGGATTGTTGTGGCGGTTCAAAGGTTAACACTAATGTTATAACATAAGCGTATAACTATAATGTATCAGATTAAAAATGTTGCTCCAAAAAAGATGCATGTCACTGTTAACAGAGCTAAAATGAAGAAAAAAGAAGAGTGATTGTGTTCTGAGTCCAGCCAGCAGCATTATTTTGCTGACACTGATTTTTGCAGACATAAAGCTGTCCCAGCAGAGCACAGTTACTGTCTGAAAGAAGCAGTAAAAGGCAGAACTGCAAAGCGAACGAGTCAAATTCGGTAACCTTGACCTGGATTTCCAGGCACACACAACAGCAGTGGCTGTGCGCCGCAGCCCGTCACACTAACGGAGACCTTATAAAGACTGAGGTGAGACATCAAGGCGAGGCGAGGTGAGGTGAGGGGGCTGTTGACACAGAAGAAATTGGAAAGAGGGCAGAGGTAGCAGGGGTGTGAAGCAATTAGGAAGGTGAGGGAAGTGTCTGATCAGTAATAGTGAAGAGCATCACTGGGGTTCATATAACTACCAGCGCACATACCGATCCTAACGTATTTATTTATTCTTTAGATGGTGTTCCTCTTAAATTAATCTCAATCTATCAGAACCTGTTGGTTTTATAGTTTTGCAAACATCTTTACTCATTCAGCACAATCAAAATTAAAATTGAAGGCTGACAGTTAAATTTTTTCAGTATCCTCATGAACAAATCAGTCTGCTCATGTAAAATCACGTCTATTGCAAATTTCTGTAAGTGTAAAATGTAGATGAGTGCTTAAACAATATGTTTCCTTAAACATGACAATTTCACTTGAGTTCCACCATGCTTTTATAAAACACAATGTATTAGCCTTTAAAACCCAACCCCCTAAAACCATTCATTACATACACAACTTAGCCATTACCCTTAAGTAATGGGCTTGGCTTAGTAAATCATGTCAGCCCTACTTACTCCCCTTTAGACACTCTGCATTTAATTAATTCACAACACATCTAAATTACCATCTGTGGTTGAAAGAATGGACATTTTGTTCACCATGTCTGGTTTTTGACTATCTTTAAATCACTGGACATCAAGTTTTGCATGAATCTCAGTTAGTTGGTCCTCCATTTTCTTGTGGTTTCACTGTTAGGCTCTATTTTCATTTCTTTCTAAGCTATACAGGGAGCCTGTTTAATGATACTAACAAACAACACACCGTTTTATCTGTTTAAGTCACTGTTGCCACACCAGCTTTTCTTTCTACTCGGTCTGAAATTGTAAGATCTGTTTTCCCCTCTGGAACTGACAGTGGCTCAATAAACATGGCAGGAAATGAAAGAGTGGGATTTTCCGCATTTGTGTGATTGTCTTTGTCTGCCTGCTAGACCCATATCCTTTAATCAACCTTCCATTTCACCTCTTGTTGGGATTAAATCCCCAGGAATTGTCAGTGCATGTCCTTGTCTCCTGCAGAACTCAATGATATCACTCTCAGGGTGTGTCTGAGTGACCTGCCATTGACTTTTTTTATTGGCTCTAAGCGATACACACCACAAGTGCCTTTGGGTGTCTCGTTATTATATTGTGTGTGGGACATCTCAATCCCTGCAGAGTGGATTAGCCACCACCCCCACCCATCCTACTTCTTCCAACTAGAAATCTCATTAATCATCAGTCAGGTTAAAAGCTGCACACTTAAATCTCCAAACAGCAAAATCTGGCAATTCTGCAAACCAGGCAACGTCAGAAGGAGTAGAGCCAAACAATGGGAAGATAGGTGGGGCAGTGGGTGATATGTGTTAGTGCATGCTTGCTTAGGGGTGGTATTATACTACAGCACTCACACCTGGGGTGTCAGTAGTAGACAGGGGAACAGATGGAAAGGAAAAACAAGGCCTGGGTGGTTCAGATATTAGAAGATCTCATCATCATTCTTGCACATATTTTTGCGTTTCTATTCATCAAAACCCTAAAGGATGTTACCCAAAGGTAAATAGCATGCTTTGACTAGTAGTTTAAAAAAAATTATGTTGAGTAAGAAAAAAAACCTGAAAGAAGTTTATTTTGTGCATGTTGATAACATTACTTTTTAATATTGAAAGCACCTAGAAAAGACTGGCTTTGCAGTTCTGCACACTAGCATGTGGGCTCCAACATGAAGAAAAACTGTAAAATGTTGCAGTAACAGCCACAATAGACAAGTGTCAGTAGTGTTAATTGCCTCTGCACCTCCTGGTGGGCTCTTGGGCTGCGGTTTGGAGGCTTGTGAAGTGAATGTTTGATTTTTGTGTGTGTGTGTGTGGTAGTTTCTTGCTTAGCAAAGCAAAATATTGCTGATGAAGTGAAAAGGATGTCGTTGGCGCTGATCCATGCACCACTGCCTTTGTCTGGGGACTGAGGATTGAGGGGTGGTTAGAGGGTGTGTTCCCTCAAGGTCACTCTCGCTTCAGAGCTCCCATATTGCATATTTATGGGAGCTGCATGAACACATGATTTACAATACTTCAACATTAGAGCCTTAAAATGCATTTAAGCAAAACAAGATGCTAATGTATTTTCTTTAAGAAATTTTACAGTTTTGCTATGTGTTAGAATTATTACAAAATTAATATCAATTTTCTAGAATTTCTAATTTCTCCTGTGCTATATCCAGATTTGCAGCACCTATTACGTGTTGAAATGATGGCTCTTTTTTCAGAGCAGTGCAATCTTGCGGCTTGACCTCCTACTGTATGTTGACCTGATTTAGAAATGGACATGCCATGGCACAGCAGTGTCACAAATTATCAACATTTACCTAGTGTGAATTAGGTTAACTGGTTGGTTGCGCAACTGTGACTGAAATTATAAAATATACTTATCATAAAAAAAATCAATGTAGCCTTTTTGGCTTCTTGTATTTTCTCACAATTCTCAAATCCTGGCTCCAGTAAAAAAAAATTCAGTGAAGCAGGTAATTATTTTATCAGTCCTCAGAAAATTTGTTAACCTGCTGAAAGGAATGCTTAAAAATAACTGGAAATTAAGCTGTAAATCGTTTGCAGACATTGTGTGGAAAGGGACAATCCTGATGAAAATTTAATCACTGCAGATCTTCTTGGAGTCCACAGTGACACATGGTGGAGAAATATATTCAATGCAGTTGTAATTTAGTAGAAGCTGACTTATAGAAGGTACTTATATTTATCTTTAAAGAATCTTCAGATCAAATGGGTTTAACATGACTTTTAACTTATGTTTTTTCCCCCCTCAGAACAACTATTTGGTGTTCATGGCCGAGCTGTTTTGGTGGTTTGAGGTTGTTAAGCCGTCTTTTGTAAAGCCAAGAATGCTTGACAATGAAGGGACAGGCAAGTAATAAATTCAAGCATTATAATTCAAGTTATGTCGTGCAAGTTACAATGGTGTCTTGTTTGTTTGAAAACGTAGAATAAAAAGTTAAGTACAACATATTTGTAGGTTTCCTAAACTGGAAATAGTAAGAGAATCGTACAGTAATGATCTGCATTGTGAAAATAAATTTTCTCTCCGTTTCACCCTTCCAGAACCATCATCTATATTGAAAAGTTTGCCTTTCATTCCAATCTCCAAAGCTACCAAGAGAAGTTTCATGGAAAGACCTCCAAGTCCTGAAAGACCCAGGTAGAGTGTTGAAAGAATTCTGTGTAAAGTTATGTTGCTTTGCGAGATTTAAAAATGAAAAATTGTCATCTTTTTCTGTAAATGTATAGTTTACCCCTTCGACCCCAGCCTCGTAACACAGGTAATTATAATTTTCACATTAAGAACATTACCTGTTTTCTTGGGAAATTTACATTCTATTGTTTTTACCTGTTTTCTATCTGATTTTTGTTATCCAGGAGATATCAAGAGGTCTAGCTCCATGTCTTTTGTTGATGGGAATCTAGGCACATGGCCCAAAGAGAAAAGGTTGGTAATTACATCTACTTATCAAGAGATATGGTTATTTCACTGAGTTAAATTAGCCACTCATCACACATCTGCAGATTTATTTACAGTTTTGTTCTTTTGTTATAGGTCTGGGCCTTATGGGGTGTCATTTGACATCCCCTTTGAGAAAGGGGATTCCTTTCCTGCTGTACCTTCCTCTACACGTGGAATGGTTAGATCGATCAGCACTGATGATGGTTCTGGTTTCAAGGTCCAGCACATGCCTCGTGGAATGAAGAGGAACCTGTCGTTCCAGCCAGTGAATGGCCAGAGCATTGGCATCCAGGAGGAAGGCTGCCCAGAACGCCTTGCAGGAGTGGAGTCCTGCAGGCAAGCATTCCCCAACGGACATGAAAGTGTCCTGGCATCAGCTCCCCCTATGGAAGAAGCCCTCCAGATCATCCACAACCCAACCAGACCACCTGTAGAGGGCATCAACAATGGTTTCTTTCTGCACAGCCAAGACCCTAGGAACGGTGCTGGTGTCTTGGACCCTCTGCCAGAATCTGATTCCAAAGAACTTTTGAGCACTGCAGACACCACCGAGGTGGACACCGGCATTCACATCCGGACAGAGGACATGCTGGATGAAGATTCCTCTTTGAAAGACCTCTCCGTAAACATGGACCTGGATGTGGACACACCAAGCCCTTCTCCAAGCAATCAGAGCAAATCTCCCTCTGGAGTGAAGTTTACCAGCTTTGCCGAGCAGAAGATGAGGAAGCTTAGTCCGTCAGCACCAGATTCAGGCAGAGGAAGCAGCAGCTCCATGAAGACCACTCCAGAGGGCTCAGAGTTTGCTCTCCCACTGTCAGTCTCCTGGGCACCAACACCTGAGCACAGCCCCATCCATCAACAACACACACCAGCCATTACTGCTCAGGCAACACCCACATCTGTCCAGCTTCCACCCAATGACCCTGCACAGGTCATGGCTACAGAGATGGTGCAGCTGAGGATAAGGCTTGAAGAGAAACGAAAAGCTATTGAAGCTCAAAAGAAGAAAGTGGAAGCTGCTTTTACGAGGCATCGGCAGAAGATGGGCCACTCAGCATTCCTCAATGTGGTAAAGAGGAAAGCTGATGGGGCTGCTAGTGGGGATGAAGGGGGTCAAACTGATGGAGAAGGAAAGTTGGCGAGCACAAGTCCCACATTTAAATTTGGCCGGAGCAAGGCGGACACACCTGACGGAGCAGAACAAAGCACCACACCCTCTTGTTGGCAGAAGACGCCAGGTTCAGGGGATGAGGGTGGACAAAGCCATGCTCAGATCACTGAAGCAGATCTCTCAGAGTATACACGTTCAATCGAAAAGCTCAACCACTCTTTGGCATTTCTCCAGGTCGAGATGCAACGTTTAGCTCAGCAGCAGGAAGTAATCATGGCCATGAGGGAACAACAGCATCAGCAAGCCTGGGTTATTCCCCCTCCTCATACAAACCCCTCACCACAGAAACATCCTCGCCCTGGAGCTGTTACTCGCTCTTCTGGGCCTTCTTCCCCTGCCGACTCACCTCGTTCAACCCATCGCTCTCCAACCAGCATCAAACGCAAATCGGCCTCCTTCCACTCACGCAATCCTCGCACGGCTCGACCCAGTGAGCTTAAGCTGGCACCGTACAGTCGTGTCCTAACTGCACCGCAGTCGGTCGATAGCATCCCGAGGCTGCGCAGGTTTTCTCCTTGCCAGCCTTTGACGAGCTCCTTTATTTATATGGGGGAGAAACCAGCAGCTGCCTGTCCAGAAACAATCGGCCAAGATGGGGATAATATTAAGGAGACAGATTCCATCGTGTCCCCTGAGAGGGAGCTGGCGAGTATTTATGCTGCCTGCTCCCCTCACAGCTCCTTCAAGCTGCAGACCAAAACAGAACAAAGTGAAGTAGATGCAAACTTCTCCAACCAGGAAACAGAATCTCACACCCATGATGAGATTTTAAACACTGTAGAAGATTACCAGAGCAGCACAGTTCAGAAATCATTTATTGAACTTAAACCCACCATTGAGTCTTCATTCCCTGAGGTTCTTGCCCACCCTGTTGTAGAAACCTTCACAGTGATGCCATCAGAGATACCGCCAAAGCCAGAACCCTCCAGTCAGGCCAAAAGTAGTCTGATTGAGGTTCCTCTGACGGCCATGAAGTCTACAGAGGATCTGACAATTGATGACGGTTTGGAGATGGAACAAGGCAGTACTGAGAGTGCAGATGAAGAGCAAAGGTTATGCCGTGGATTCTTCTTTAAGGTAATTTCAGTTCTATCAATTTTGTCAAGAAATACACAGGAGTATCAAGACACAACTTTTGATAATGGAATCTTAATGTGCACCTTTAACAGTGCGGTGGGGGAAATAAGCAATTATATTCATAACAGCATAGCCCTGTTTGTTTTGGTGGGGAAAGCTTCTCACCCCTAACATGATGAGATTAATAGTTAAGGAAACATGTCGGCTAAGGAGAGCATCGTCTTTTCTTGGCACAGCATCTTAGATTGCTTTTAGCTGCTGTCTGGGCTCCGATGTAGGTCAGAAAAGTGGGGCTGCTGTGAATAATTCAGGGACAGCTGTGAAAATGTGGGGTGGGATACAGGTTGACTTGAATGTAAAGCTTAGGGGATGTTTGGTCTCAAAAGACAACAAGTTTTGTCTTTAAACTGAAAAATGAATTGACTTTTATTTAACTAATGAATTTATTCTTTAGATATACCTTCTAGTTATTTACTAAGTCTAACTAAATATGTTTTTTTTTCTTTTTCTTGAGTTATTTGCGGTACTTTTATAAAAGCATACTTTTGCATCACTCTGTTTACCCATAAGTAGGTATGATGCATTTTATCTATTATGATAGTTAGTATATGCATACTAGCAATAAAATTGCCACAGGGGCTCTAAGTCTTTTCTGGCAAACACTTTTGTTAACCACCAGAATAATAATTTACTACATGATTACTTAATGACTTCCTTCTCCTTGCTGCTTTTGGTTTTCATCAGGAGGATGGCAAGGCAGAGGAGAACATGGCACAGAGGAGAGCTGCACTGCTGGAGAAAAGGATGAGGAGAGAAAAAGAGAGCCAGATGAGGAAGATGGAGCTGGAGGCCGAGTTGGAGCAGAAGAAAGAGGGAGCTCGGTATGCAAATTTATAACTTTCCTTTGTTAAAATAAAAAGTCAGCTTAGTCTTTGTCGTTATCTGAATTTGTCAGATTTTTGTTTGTTGGCGACTGTAAGTTGCATTGAGTTTCTCTCCTTCAATTTTAATTTTTAAAGTTTATAATTTTGTTTTGTTTAATGTTGATTTTCTTTGTCATTAAAAAAATCACTAACTAACCTTAACTTTTTACAATCTATATATCTGTATAGATTTTAAAATTATACATGAAGGTTCCCAGGATTTCAACTGGAAAACCTCCCTATTTTTGATAGCATTTTTAAACCTCAATCTCCATACTTCTTCTTCTGTTCCTCGATATACTCAGACTGAAAGCAGAGGAGGAGCGTGTCAGGAAGGAGGAGGAAAAGGCCAGGAAGGAGTTCATCAAGCAGGAGTACCTCAGGAGGAAGCAGTTGAAGCTGATGGAGGACATGGACACCATCATCAAACCCCGACCTGCCAAGCAGAAGCGGGGTCGACCCAAGTCCATCCACCGGGACAGCATGGACTCCCCAAAGACCCCTGTGAGAGCCCCCACAGGTATCCAGAAGGACTTGGTTCAGAAACAGCTGTTTTGTCTTTCAACTCATTGTCCCGTACCTGAGAAATTGTGTTTTTACAAAAATATGTAAAACCATTGCACTCTAACATACTTAAAGAACAGCATATTTTTAGGATGTGCGTATGATTTGCAGTTAAATCACTTTCTCCTAATTATTTGGCTCATAATATGTTGTCTTCATGCATTTTATTGCTGTGACTGACTGTTGTCGTTTCACTGACCTCCACATTGCTCTGTGACATGCCTGCCACAGCGAGTGGTTTTTGTTTCCATTTGTGGTGTCTGTGTAATCGTGTCACGCTGTGCCACACTTTGCTGTCTCACATCCAGGTTCACGCCAACGTTTCTTTTCAGTCTCCAGCTTGTCTCTGGCTTCGCTGACCTTGGGCGACAGTGACAGTGTTCACTCAGACAAAAGAGCGCCAAGGTAAGATCTGCTTACAAGTGTATTATTGCAAGCAGAAAGTATGCAATTGAAGTATATATATGAATATGTAGATTATAGTCTCATATACAGTAGGGGCTACTGATAAAAATTTTATGGTAAAAATCAACAAAATTTGTGACTTTGGTTG
>CAEGAF010036311.1:0-12900 GCA_903067075.1 Micropoecilia bifurca | reverse complement strand
CATTGTTTTTATGTCTATTAGCTTCGTCGTGTTGATGCATTTTGACCTGCTTCTATTTTCCGCCGCAACACGCAAACCTTCCCATCACTCAGTGCGTTATAGTTACACATCGCTTAGCATTTGTTGCTGCGCATTTGCGCCATGAAGGAAAGACGAGAACAGCTGGACAGACAGGCTGAGAAATGAGATGAAGGTGATCGGTATCGGTAACAGAGCCTATGATCGGCCGATCCCGATAATCACCGATTTCACGAAAATCGGCCGATTATGATCGGCGACCGATCGATCGGCGCACCTCTAATTGAGATAATTGTGAATAATTTCATAAACCAGGGTCACTTTGATTTACAGTAACGTCTCACTTGTGTTGGTCCATCGCACTAACTCCTGCTGAATGAAAAACTTTTGGAAGGCGCTGTACCTCTGTTCTTTTGCGAAGCCGATTGAAAAATATTGGCTTAAATGGTCAAACCCGAGTTTTAGTCTGATAGGAGTCACTTTAAATCAATCAATCTGCGAAAGAAAACTTCAGTAAACCACAATTTTAGTTAATCTGCAAATCCGTTATTGGCTATTCCGTTATCTAAAACATTGCGTATTCACGCTTATTTATGTTTAAAGTTTCTGTTTTCCTGTCTGTCCTCTCAGATGTTGGCGGAGCCGACAGAAGACAACCTCATAGACCTGGGCCCGGGCTCCCCTGCCGTGGTTACACCCAGAGTTATGTCCAGCCCTTCATCCAGCTCCGCCCACAGAGCCACAGCCTCCCCTGCCCACAACCCCTCCACAGCCTCCATATCTACTGCACTCGCTAGTCTTGGTAGGTGCAAAGTTAGGATTCGTTTTCTAAAAGATCCAAAGAACAGGAAAAATTCTCCTGTTGGGAGGACTTAGAATGAGCATGAGTTCATATAAAATAGTCAGTATACCTAGAATCTTCTTCTTTCCATGTTTAGTTCCTGATTTAGGTTTTTCTTTTTCTTTAACCTAAATTTTCATTCAGGATCTAATTATTTTTGTCAAAACCATCCAATCTTTCCCTCCTCTTCTCCTGTTCCAGATGTGGGTTCTGACAGTGTTAGCGGTACCCTCACATCTCTGTCGGGCCACAACAAGGACGACTTTGACATGTTTGCCCAAACCAGGAGCAGCTCACTGGCGGAGCAGCGCAAAAAGTAAGTCTTAATATCAGTGAAGTCTTTGTTTTGTGTTAAATTAGCAAATTCCTCCTTCCTTTTTGTGTGAACATCTCCATCAGGTCGATTACCAAGTACCATTTATGCAGTTGTGGGTTGATCCCTCACTGTTCCCATTATTGTCGTCCTCAAGCCATGAAGCAGGATTTTTTTCATTCTGCCTCAAAGTATCTTTGCCACACTTTCCCTCCCACTGTATTTTGGGGTTTCTTTCCTTTATAATGTTTACCTTACACAATAACAGCACTAACACCAATTCCACAGAGGTTAGAGATCCGATTCCCTGCATCAGAGTCAGTCTAATCCGTTTTTTGTTTATTTTTCTGCTTCTGAATTGCCAGTGTTAACTATAGTTTTCATTGGTTTGGTGCACAGTGTAAAATATGAAGACCCCCATGCTCTGGGAGGCCTGGCCTCTGCTTTGGACGTGAGGCAACAAAACACAAGTGGGGTGAGTACATCAAAGCGTCCACTTTGTGTCAGATGTACCATGTGTGGGGGGGTATTTATATTAGAATTCAAGACGGTTTTACAAATCTGTCAGATTTTTTGGGTCCCTACAGTTTATAGTAGGTCATACTGTATTTTTTACAGTGTGTATTTTTTTTGTATAATTATTTAACTGAAACTGTTGGTTATATTTACAACAGTAATTCCAGATGAAAGCAAGTGGACAAGTTTGGATTAAAACAGTGACATGTTTAAAGTTACAGTCATGTTCACTCTGGCTCTTTTTATCATTTAAAAGGATGGATTAAAAATGGATGATAGCAGTTGGTTCTCCCAGACACTTTCAACCCGGGACACTGAAACTCGTTCCAAGATTTTCTGTCCTTTTTTTCTCAGCAAGCGTTGGAGTTTACGTGGAAGTTATTTTTCTTTTTAAGATATTTCACTTTTTTATAGAATTCAAATTCTTTTTCCCCCCCACTTTATTTTTCTCATTTCCATCTTTACGGAATGATGCATTTCTCTTTTTGTTCTCCTTTTTTCGTTATTCTCTGAATAAAAGTCGTCTCTTGCACTTTTGACTTCTCCTCTGTCTTCTTCCTCTGGACTGTGTGCTTTGCTGTGGCGGGGCCTTTCTTCTCTTGTGTAAGGTCTTATTCTGTTGTTGATTCAGCTGAGGGTAAAAGGGGATGATAACCCAGCAGATCAGGAGCTGCCCATAGACAGCTGGCTTATTACCCAAGGAATGGTGAGGACTCTTATCCACAGTGTGTCCTCCTAGCTCTCCCATCCTGTTTACCAGCATCTATGCTAGTCTCATCCATCATCTTCATCAGCGGCTGTTTTGCCTCGCCTCACCACTGTGGTTTGAAATCCTTAACCAATCCCAATAACAGCGTTTAATCTCCTTGAGCGTTCACTCTCATCTTAAATGCAGATGTGTTCTAGTGGTGGGGAAAAATTGTGATGAAATGAAAACAATGTCAAACTTTATCAAATTAATTTTAAGTGGATTCGTTGAGAGAAAATATTACATTTTTATGCATGTAAAATTTTCATATAGTGTTTCTCTTTTAAAATATGGAAACATTAATCAAGATGCAACTAATTTTGCCCACCTCTATTATACTGTCTGTTTTTGTTTTTGACAGAGCACTAAACATTGTGTTCATTGTTGTCGGTGTTACATTCTAACAAGGCACCCAATGGTTCTTATCAAGCTTTTATATGCTCCATCATCACTTAGCAGTCATGAACTAAAACAAAATGAGTGTTAACTTACACGATAACCCCAATGCAGCAAAATCACACCGATTAAAAATTTTTTTGCAAATGGTTACCAAACGGAACAATTTGAGGATTAATCAGCTATTAGGAATTAGGAAATTCCTAATAGCTGATTAAAAAAATCCAAGAACGATCTTGTATAGAGCCGACCCAAGACATAAGATACAGGACCCCAGGCCAACAGGGGGCAGTGAAGAGCCATTGAGTTCTCAAACAGTATCAAAAGTAAATGAACCAACTTATTTTTGCATTTGAGTAGAATACATATTTTTATATAAAAGAATTAAAACTTCTTAATGAATTGAAACTATTTGTTATTCTAATTCTTGAAAATATGATTTTGAAGAACTGACACTTTATATACAAAAAATACATATACTGTAAATTAGTTTTCTGTAGTCACTTTGCAGTAGCCCAGGAACATGTGATCGGATCGTGAGGTAGAAAAGGATGAGGAAGATGGCAACCTCAAGCAGTTTGTGCTCATCACCAAAGATAAATCATCAAAATATTTGTGGAAACTTGTTTACAAGAATGGTTTTGATTCCTGTAATGCCACTGACTATCGAGAAAGATATACACACATACATAAGACGTATGTTTTGTATGAATAATTTTGGGTGGTTAATTTGAGCGTGATGCACTTGTATAGCGCTTTATGTAATCTGTTGGACTCCAGGACGCTTTACGTTTAAGAAATTCATCTTTGTCTCAGTATTTAACTCTAAAGAAAAAAGTATTTTGATATGTAATATGCAAACAAATAAACAGACAGTGGTTGGTGGGAGGCAGCTGTCTCTACAGGCGCGGTCCTAAATGAAATCCAGCTTTGGTCCCCATTATCCTTGGGCCGACCCTGACATCGGGGTGTATCTGTTCTAAAAGTTCAGGGACAAAGCAGACAGAGTTCTGTTGAATGGTCTATGTCAGGAAACACTGACCTGCCTCAAGGTCGTGCATAAAATCAAACGGAGGTTTTTAGTCTTTATGATCTCTCCGGTATTTTCGACAATAATTGAAAAGAAAGTTAATGCTACGGCGCTGATTGCTGTGTTGTGAGGAGTTTTATAAGATCTTGCACGTTTTGCTAGTAAATAATCATAATTAAACAACTAACATAGATACTTATAGCCTTATGAGTTTAATTCTTTTTGTTTAATCTCACTTTATTTACAAAATGTTGCATTTTCTGACTTGTGTTAGGGACAGATGTTATTTCTCACTTCTCTGCAATTTTTCCACCTCTCTTCTCATAGATGCATGACTTTTTTTGTCTTTTGAAGGGCTTTTTTTCTTTTTAGCCTCAAGCTGTGTTTTAATATGCTCCTCCTTTGCATAAACTATGCTCTCACAAAAAGAAAGAACTCCCCCGGCGTTTTGTATTTTAAAACAGGGCCTCAGAATAAGGCTTTTGTTACCTGTGATGATTTAATGAGATTGAGCTAAAAATGAAAAACTTTGATTTTAATAATATTTCATAAGATCGGAATAATTTTAAAGGGCTTTATGAGGCTAATTTTACCCTAATAAATACAAAGTAGTTTTAAATGTTCTGCTTTTAATCTGGTGAAAGGTTTTCCAACTTTTGTAGCACAGCTACAAGCTCCTCATTCAGAGACAAATGAGCCAATATGCCAACCCGTCTGACATGGCGTCCATCGTCACCGCCGCTGCTCGCCGTGCGGCACCGCTCGCGCTCCCTGCGCTCCGTGCCGTGAGCCTGCATGCTCCGTGCGACCGGCCCGTCTCCCCGCTGTCCCCGCGCTCCCAGCTTTCCGCATCCAATCAATCTCTGAATCCCCCGCTCAAGCGATTTGCTGATTAGCTAATGATGTGGAATAGGGACTGCGGCTGTGCGACATCAGTCATGGTCTGTTCAGCTATGCAAGCGCAGTGAAATCAATGAGAGCCGAATGCAAACTGGGGGATCCTGTTCTCACATGTAGGCTGGCTAATTAGCTGCTCATTATATTCAGAGAAGCTTTTTTTTGTGCCCCCTCCCCTTTTTTTCCACTTTTTTATTTTTGTAAATTTTTTTTTGTCCTTTCAGTCTTTGAGGTTTTGGTGATTTTACTTGTTGTCTGTGTGTGTTGTATCTCTGTTTTATGTGTTTTTGGGGTTTGCTTGTCTCTTATTTTTGTGGCTTTGGTGCGACCCTGTGGTTCGTCCATGGCTTTGCTCTTTAGATTCCCGTATCGCAGTCCTCTGTCATGGATGATATAGAGGAGTGGCTCTGTGCTGACGTGGTGAGACTTTTCTTTTTTATACATTGATTTTCTTTTTTGTTCCACCCCTCCTCTTTTCTTTTTCTCATCTCTCTTTTTCCTTAGTAGCATATTTTAGCCATCCATTTTATGTTACTAATCATATTTTCCTTTAACTTCATTTTATTTCATCTCTTTTTTAATTTTGAGCTTGTTTGTTCCACAAATGTTGGATCTAGCACAGCCTTTGGGTCTGTCCTACTAAAGTTAACTGGTTGAATGCTGTTGAGGACATAGAGGGGCTCAGGGAGGTTTCTTGGTGTGACATGTTTGCATGAATATGAGCCACTTGGTGTGAATTTTACGACTTGACTTGTGTGACCTCCTGGTGTCTCGCAAAGGTTTGTGTCTTTTTAACTGCATTTTTTTCTCTTTTGAATAGAAAGGAGATGCTGCTGAGGAGGGAGTGACCAGTGAAGGTACTTGAATGAATACAGAAGCATGCCACACTTCAGAAAACCAGATGTTCAGAAAACCACGTATCAACATAACATTCCAGTAAAACACCATATGTTTATGGTTGTGTTGTGACAGAATGTGGAAAAGATCAAGAAAGTTAAAGCAAAATTTAGTATTTCCCAATTGCTCAAACATTGTGCAGATTCAGTAGGAACTGTTCTTCCACTGATATCTGCGTCAAAGATGAATTGTTTTATTTTTTTCTTCCGTTACAGAGTTTGATAAGTTCCTGGAGGAGCGAGCTAAGGCAGTGGACACTCTGCCGTCTCCCCCCGGAGCTAACCCTCCTCACCCTGCTCGTCCCCCCACCGGCTCCCACAAGAAGCCTGAGCGAACAGAGGACGCCCTCTTTGCCTTGTAGACTGTTTTGCAGCGAACATTAGCTTCTCCAGCGGGGGAATCGGAAGGTCATAGCAAACAATTCCCCTCCAAAAGCAGCTATTCTAGTTCCGTTTTATTGCCGACTGGATGGAAGTGGTGTGGCGAGTGAGCTCCTTGCTCCTTGCTCCTCCTACGCTTAAACCCGTCGAGGTCAATGGCGTTTACTGCACACTCTGCCGTCTTGAGTTTTACTATGAATGGATGTACAGGTCTGTTATTGTAGGACGTAAAACTCGCAGGCCTGCGGCTCATTTGCAGCAGTCCCACCAAATGAAGACAACCTAACTCGTCTCACGTGGCGTAAGAATGTAGTATATTACTGCTAGGACGAACAGGAACTGCAGGCATACAGTTAAAATATTATTTTACTACATTCAGCTAATTGCTAATTGCATTTGTTTTTCTAATGGTTTAAGCTATACAACGTACTACAGTGGTGGTTGTGGTTCATCAATTATGTCTTTAAATCAGCAAATATTCCATTTAAGGATCCTTAATAGGTAGACATGCTGTGTTATCCTGCTTGCCAATAACACTGCAAAACAAGGGGCTGATTTATTAAAAAGAAATATTCTGGAAAAACACAATAAACCAAGCACTTCACGGCATTCCTCTAACCAAAAGGGAAATGTAATAGTAACGGCAACAAAAGGAAACTCATTAACGCATTTCAAAGCACTGAAGGGAAGAGAGTTGCCCATTGAATATTTCTATAGATTCAGAAAAATATATACAAACATGAAGTGGGAACAGCAACCAGCTACAAGCACCTTTTAGCCATTCCAAAGAATTTTAAGACTTTAATGACCAACTAAGATTTTAGTTTATACACAAAGAATGTATAAAACGTTGGGGATAAACTGTGGAGGTCAGTGCATGTTTTGGTGATTGATTGAAAAACGTGTTTTTTTAATACTTCAAGTGATGAAACCATAAAATCACAAGCAAAGTGATATTAAAATAGACCAGATTTTTTTATACTCTGCACAGCTCAGCGTCTCTGTTCTACAAAACCTCATAAATGGGAAGGGTGAATTTATTGACATCTTTCTCACAATCTGAATATTGGGTTAATATGTATCTTACTATTAACTCTACAAAAAATCTTTAGGAAAAATATACTTTTACATAAGAAAAACGCTCCTCCGAATGTATGTGATGATTGAAGAATTACATACCTCTGTGGACATGTATAAAAAGAGTCAAATTTTCCTTTCCTTTTTTTGACAGAATTAAAATCCAGTATAGAATATTAAATTCAAGTATGAGCATTTTTGGTCTATAAGAAATTATCAGATTTTTTTTCATATACAACATGAACATATGTCTTGTTTTCTCATATTACGACACCGTCCAAGCTTCAACTTGCACAAGCAAAATATATGCTTTAAATCGCAACATCACTGCAAATATATATTGCTGGGGTAAGATTTTTAAATAATGGGCTCATATGATTGTTTTGTGATAGGGAGGGAGGGGGAAGGTGGGACTGTACCTTTTTAGGTGTTCAAGCAAAACATCCCTCATCGTCAGTTTATGTAAGATTAGTTGCCTATATCAAGACATGGCGAAAGTGACAGTTTGCTAGGGATTACTGTCATTTTATACTAAAAAAGTTAATCAATATAAGTTCAAAATTTTCCCCATATATTGGCTACAAACGCATAAAAACACAGTTTGTGTTTTAATTGAACATTTTCTATTTTAAAAGCAAACAAAAATAACCACTTTTTTTCCTCTAATATTTCTAATAAGATCTAATTACCAAAACATGCATGGACAGTAAAGAGAATATACTTTTTGTTTAATGAATTATGATATTTGCACTTTGATGCAAAAACATTTTTTTTGTTCTTGTTTTTTGTGTTTGTAAAGTTGATATTTTTTAGGGATGGGAAAGAATCTTACAAATATCTTCACTTTGCACACTGCTTTTGTTTCTTTGTCTCTCCAGTTTTTGTTTGGGTTCGTATCAGGATATCAAGTTTACGTTTTGATAAAGCAGCAGTATTAGGCATTCGCATAGGAAGACCTCCATTATTTTTATGATCTGTATGAATAGTGCTGGCTTTAAAATTGCCTACATGACAGCGTATTGAAACTAGAATGATGCAAGCTTTAAAAAATGTGCATTCTCACCGATAGATGCTATAAAATCTATAAACGTCAAAATACTCTCCTGATTTCATATTTAACATTTATTTTACATTTTATTATTATAGTTCATGTATCGTTCACAACATTGTTAGGTGCGGTGGGAGGCAGATGTTTATTCCATCATGACATTTCTGCCTATGTTACAGATGTTTCCAACCACAGTTTAGCTTTGGTTTAAATGGAAAATATCAAGCCAACAAAAAATTAAAAGATCCCCCCATTTTAATTTTATTTAATTATTATAACAGTACCTGTTTTCCCTAATATAAACTGATATAAACACCTAATAAATAACTAGAATCAATAGTTTTCTATTGATCATCATTGCTATGATTTGTTATTTTCACAAAGTTACTAAAGTCTCAATATTTTATTTTCTCCATAGTCCTTGTAATATTCAAATGTAACTTGGTTCAAATGTAGTATTGATCTTTACTTGGTATTAATGCTGTATCGTTACAACTGTTTTAATATGGTTGCCAGGTAACTGAGATATTAATTATAGTCCTTTTGTTTTTTGTTTTTTTTTACTCTTACTGTGCAGGTTGTTCAATGACAGATACCAAGAAAGTCATCAGAGGTGATTTCAAATGAAACTTCTGCTATTTTCAGTATTTGTGTTTTACAAGTCTTTGGATCAGTAACAGTGTTTTTGTTACTTTCTTCAAAGATTTCAAAAATGTTTTTCACAAATGTTTTAGCCGTCTATATTTGGATACAGTATGTCATTAACTGGATTAATGCACAATGTGTGTACTCGAAGTTTGGACATCTCAGGTGTTCGACGTCTGTTTGGCTGTACCTTACTGTCTGCTGCCATTACTTACAATCTGATTTGTATTTGACTCTTTGCACGTGTGTGACTGCCCAATAAAGCACTAGCAATGTGTGACCTCTACCTCATTACTGTTTTTATTATTGGTTATGGATATGTTGTCCATTTAACTACTAGTCATGTAGGCGGTGACAAATTTTGTTCCCATGATGCTGTCCAAAAAAAACTGCATCAAATTTTATCTCTTTTTACTTGATCTTAAAATCATTGGTTTTAAGGAAATACATTTTAAAAGAGCTCCAGAAAACCATAAGTAATAATGTTTAAGAAAATTTCCAGACATTTCAGATACATCTTGTTCCCCAGAGGTACTATAAAAGATGTGCAGTACATTACTGGTTTATTTTGTTTACTAAATAATCTAATTAATGCATGTACGTGTGTGGTGTAAAGTTGGATCCCAAAGAGAAATTACATGTAGTTTATATCAATTAAAATTCTTCAAAGAGTTATTGTAAATAGTGATGGCCGTTGGCAGGAAAGATCTCTTGCAGCAGTCTGTATTACATCGTATTTGAAGAAGCTTCTGACTGAAGATACTCTTGTTTCCCCAATGCTTTATTTAACAGATTTAAATTTCAGGGTTATTTTTTTAATTGTGACATTGAGATTGTCAAGATAAAACGTAAAAGGAGTATCGATTTTTTAAAAAACAAACATCTCTTATTCACTTTTCAACAAAACCAAAAATGTCTTAAAGTATATTCATCCTCTCCAATGGAAGATATTTTTTTATTAACATTACAGTAAACAAACCTTTTTATTGTTATTACTGAATAATTTTCTACCTGTTTCCACTGATTTTTTTTATTATTTTTTTGGCAATGAGCTTTTTCTGAGTCTTGTCATCATCCTAATCTTCAGCTCCATTCACAGATTCTCTGACTCAAGTTGGAACTAGCTGGGCCACTCCAAAGTTTCTCCTATTACTTTGAATCAGGAGAAACATGAAGGTAAAAAATACATTTAAGAATAAAACCCAAATCTGTCATTTATGTAAATAATTAGTTTTTTGTGTAAAATTTGCATGACATGCCCAACAACCCTCCCCAAAAATACAAGGGTATTACACTACACTGTCGATGTAGTGCTACCATAGGTCACTGACCTATTTCCATAGAATTTTAAAGATACTTATTTGTTTATGAAAGATATTTTGTTTTAATTGCAATCTTTTTAGCATACATCTGCTTTTTGATTTTTTAAGCATAACCTTTTTAATTTTTTTGTTATAAATCAAAAGTACTAACATTTTAGTTTTTTGTTTAGCTGAACTATATCGTTTGAATGTATTTTTATTAAAGTTATTTTTATGTTGGGATTTAAATTGTTTATTTGTACGTTTCAATAAATAAGTTATATCTACAATTTTAGTTTTTTGTTTTCACAAAAGTACCTTCGTTTTATTTTAGTGTTGTTACTTCCACTCTTGCACGACAGCAGCACATGATGTAATCGCTCAGATTCAGAGCTGTGACGTCGAATCACCCCACTCCGATTCTCAGCTTCTCATTGGACAATTTCGCTGGTTCTACAGGGGGAGGTGCTGATTCCGGTCAGACAAACTTAACTACCGGCAGCTCCCTCCCACACGGGATTTCGATTGGTTGTTTCGCGGCAGGCCTATAATAAACAAATGCACGCTGCTGCCTTCAATATTAAGAATTTATTTACCATAATTTAAGATGGAGTAAACATTACTAAATTGAATATTAGAATTTATATCAGTACGTAGCACAGTTATGGTTTTATTGGCCTTTTCAGTTATTTCTTGTCATTGGATTAATAATTAATGAGCTAGAGCAGTGTGTCGTATTTATCACAAATTAATACTCATAACGTCTCTTGTACTGTCTTATAAAATTATTGAAATGCACTCCACATTGTTTCATCGGTTTGCTCAGCAATCAAAACAACCGTGAGAATCGTGGGAATCTGCTAGAAGCTCGCTGATTGGCTGGCTCACCTGTCAGTCTTCAGGGTTGTGTGGTTTCCTCTGTTAGTGTTGAATGAGCCTCAGTGTTTGACTCGGTTTGACAAGTTTCCCAGCGGCGATCATGGCGGGTTGGTGTGTATAGTTTAGTTGACATATCGGCAAACAGCGCATCCCCGATAAGTTTTAGGTCGACTTGGGATCCGACAGTTTTATCAAATGTAGGGACGTAAACGATAAAAGACTCTCCAGCTTTCTGAGATTTGAGACAGCACCTCGAACCGACTCTGTGGTCCATAGAATCAGACCAGAGTGAAGATGAACCGCCTGTCTTTTGACGATCCTTCGTTGGATCTGGATCCAACACTGTCTCTTAACGACCCAAGTGAAATTGACACGGCCCTCTTAAGCGACATCGATGGTAAGGGGTTGTGCATTTATTTATATGGATGCCTGTTAAGTCAGTCATTTTTAAAGAGCTGCAAGAATAAGCAATGCATTGCCTTTTCTCTGTTTTTCTTTAGCAATGTGTGTTGTGCCAACAGCAGAAACAAAGTTAATAGCTCAAAAAGCTTATAGTGTCTCTTTAATAAGACACATAGCTAGAATTAGCTATTTAGCTTTTGAGTTTTCTAAAACGGTTCCCTTTGGTTTTATACGTCAAATTAATATATTTCTGTTGCAAGTGGTTTTCACTACCACTTAAATGTGCTCAAATTGGTTATTCTGTTGCTAATTTTAGCAAGTGAGGCTAACGTGCTGCTAACGGTTGTGAGCGCGCCCCGCCCCCCGCGTGCCTCGCCGACAGAGGTTACTGTCGTTCATTCCTCCTTCCTGGGTTCAGCTTCCTTAGTTGACCGAATTAACACGTTTTTACGGTTTACCCCAATATAATACGACATATTCTGCATTATTACGCCTAACTGTGTATTTTAGCTTAAATCCTTATGAATTATAAAACGTTCCACAGCTTGTATTATTAAGGAGGGGAGGGGGGGAAACTGCTTTTTTGTCAATAATGCAAGATTTTCTGTCGCCTAAAGATTCCCCGCCGTTCTTTCAATGTGTGTTTTATGAGTACAGCCAACGTGTAGGACGATAAAAGGCGGTGGGTAAACAGTATTGGGTCGTGCTCGCCTAAATTTGACCGACTGTAACCCACTGGTGACGCTGCACGATGGTAACCTCCAGTGGAAACCAAGCATCTCTCTCTCTCTCTGCTCGCTGTCTTGGTCTGATCGGCATAGCAAGTCTGAGAGCCGCGCTCTGATTGGTCTAGAGCGATCACCTCATACACAACAGTGGTTTTTATACATTCAGGCTTCAAGCGTTGCACAGCAGACACAACATGCACCCGGCAGCGCCTTTCATGGATGCGATTATTCTATAGTTTATCCAGCTAAATGTTGAAGTGGGGAATTATCTTCAATGTTTTCCCTTTATTTTTGTCAAGAGGGAGAGTTTGAGTTCTCAAACTGGTTATACCTTGGGAATCCAATCATCACTAGATGTTTTGGTATTGACTGTTTATAAATGAAATGGCAGTGCCTTTGGTTAATAAAAAAGCATAATAAATGCAAACAGCTGGATGTATTATTTATTATTAATTCACATTCTTATTTCTGGAATACAAAAGTGACTCAAAAGAAGGTTGCAAGTCATCCAGGTTCTCAACCAGCTCCAGACTGATATACTACCACCACCCTGTACCTACCAGTAGATATTCAAATCTATTAATTGCATATCATTTAGCAAAGAAACAAAATGCAGAATTTTCTCAAAATTTCCACCAGTGTAAAATGAGTCTATTAAAGAAACACACAAATGGATAAAACACGACACAGACAAAGGTGAAGCGCATATTCTTTAGGGCTATAGTGATAAAATAATCTGACGATACGATACAATACACGATATTCTGCTCACGATACGATATAT
>CAEGAF010036307.1:0-12835 GCA_903067075.1 Micropoecilia bifurca | reverse complement strand
AATTTCTTCAAACCAAACAAATTAATTTTAAAATTATCTTTTTTTTTTTTTTTTTACCCCCCCCCCCCCCCCCCCCCCTCACGTCTTTCTTCCCCGGCCTCTCAAAGGGAGGGAAAGATGGTGGCACTTCACAGAGGAATAGTCTCTCTCTTCATCTTGCCAGCTGAGAAGACCCCCCCCCCACCCCAACCGTAACGTCTCTATATCCGTTTAGCCGGTCATGAGCTCCAGAGAGCCCACTGGATGCAGCTGTGTGTGTCAGAACCACTGAGCAGCTTTCAAGACAAAATCCACCTTCTGAGCCTTCTGCTAAGATGGAAGAGTGTGTGTGTGTGTGTGTGTGTGTGTGTGTCTCCGTGTTTCAAGTCGCTCTCCCCAGGCCACCTCGGTTATCTGCGTCGCATCACAAGGTTCCCTATTAGAGCGCGACAGAAGGGTCCGGGGCTGCGAGCTTTAAACAACGTGAAAGGCAGACGGACGGACGGATGGAGGGAGGGAGGGAAGGAGGGCGGTGGATGGAGAGGGGCTCCATCCACCGCCGCCCCCCTAAGTGCCTCACTTTGTGGTGTTTTAGTTGGGACTTTAGCATTGATCTGTCTTGTCTCCACTTGGCAAGCAGAGGAGAGGAAGGGAGGCAGGTGAGGCCCCAGCATGTGTGTTTAACAACAGATCGAACACAGAGAGGGACACATGAAAGCGGAGATGAGGAGCCTGCAGCTCCGTCTGCCTCGCATCACCGCGGTTTGCTTCAAACCGACCATCTATTCCCCCTGACTTAAAGAGATACAATGAAGATTAAATGTGGCAGCATTTTTTGTTTAAATCAGGCTGAAGGCAGATCATGGATCCAGTTAACAGATGGATCCAGTTTTGGACTCGTTAAAAATAGACCTCGTCGGGTAAATTATTATTTTAGCTGTAATTTTTGAGCACATAAAACAAGCTTGAATTTATAGAAATCCTTCCAGTTGTAAAAAAAAAAAACAGACTATCAGACGGCAGAAAGTAAAACGATGAACGCCCATCGCTCAAGGCATTTTAAAACTACAGCTTGCAAAGTATGAGCAGCTGGACATCTGACGTTATCTGGTTACCAGATACCCTAACTTGTTATATACTAACTAGTTCTATTTGTGCCACTCTATAAAAGAGCAGAAAAGCAAAAATAATGAATAAGTTCTGTTCTGAAAGCATTAAGAATTATTCTTAATTTGCTGACAGTTTCATGGATATTTGGTATACAAAATACTATTTCACGAATGTTAGCTTGACAAGTTTATTGTAATAATCTTAGATCTGATCTGTATCCTCCGTTTAGGTTCTTGGAGGTTCTCCCATCTTGTCGCACTTCTTTTAGGGGAGTGGTTTTGGAATCTGAATCTGTGGATTTCATTTAATGTGGCATTTTAAATAAATTCTGATGTCTTACAAGCAAAAAAAAAGGTATAAAGAAGCTCAACTGTAATTGGTTGTCATATAAAAACAAACAACCTTTTCTGGGATTAAGCAAAACTAATCTAAAGAAGATAAAGTATTTATGAAACTTACATAAGCTAACATATTGTGCTAAGTGCTTGCACACAAGGTGTGTTTTGTCCCTGAGCTGCTGCTGCTGCGCTCCCCAATGACCAGCTCTCCTATCCGGCTCTATAATTGCATTTCTGGGCACACACACGAAGCGGTGACCGGCGGGTCAATTGCCCAGCTAAATGTGTTTTCCTTCCCTTCGCACAGAGGGTTGCGCGGGGTTCAGCCGAGCCGAGCCGGGCTGACCCCGGAACCGCCCGCACTGCCGCTAGACCACAGGTACCATTACTGCTCGCCGGTCACATTGGATGCAGGTCTGGGAGAACTAACGCCGCTCACGTTGGACAGCGGCGCGCTGAATGATGGATGAGCAGGGAAACAAAAGAGGAGACAGACGGACGAGAGAGAAGAGGAGAGAACAAACTGCTGGAACCAAGTGTGACGCCCGAGCTAAAGAGAGGTCAGTCAGTCAGCCGACCAGACACCTACAACGTCACAAAGCCCGTCTCCACACACACACACACACACACACACACACACACACACACACACACACACACACACACACACACACACACACACACCTCGTCACAGCAGCAACACGCTGTCTGGAGTTGGTGGGAAAAGCCACCAACAAAGAATCACATCAGATGGGTCTGTACCTCTGAAGCCTCCCTCCAATAAGGCCGTAGCTCTGATCCTTTTCTGCCCCGCCCATTCGTACTCGTCGAAGCCCCGCCCGTTCTCGCCGTCCATGTCTGCGGAGTCTTCGTCGGCCAGAGCCCCCTCGCGCTGGCCCGCAAAAAAACAAATAAAGATGAATTTTAAAAAGAAGACAGAATGATTCAA
This sequence comes from Micropoecilia bifurca, assembly GCA_903067075.1. Taxonomy (NCBI): domain Eukaryota; kingdom Metazoa; phylum Chordata; class Actinopteri; order Cyprinodontiformes; family Poeciliidae; genus Micropoecilia; species Micropoecilia bifurca. The sequence goes on along the minus strand of CAEGAF010036307.1, from coordinate 10,459 downwards.
AGAAAATTGGTTGAACGTGAATTTCTTTCTTTCTTTTCTCTCTGCACTCTTTCAAGGTTAAGGATTCGATTTGGTGACAGACCAGACATCCATACAAACTTTACCTGTATTTCAAAACTGAAACCAAATTTTAATTCTGCTTTGTTTTTCTTAAATATACTAAGTCTTTCTTGAACTTCACCAAGCTTTTACTGTTGTATTTTATAGAAATGAATCTGCTACAAACATTCAACAAAGATGTTTAACCTGCATGCATTTAAACTACACAAATTTAATTCATTCATTTAAAATAAAACGGGAAACATTTCTTTAAAATGTTTTGAGATAGAACGCTTTGCAAAAGTATTCACACTCCTTCACACTGTGACAGGTTCCTACCACAAAGTTCAGTGTGTTGTATTAAGTGACAGACCAACAAAAGTAGTAAAAAAACTGTGAAATGGAAGAACAATGATTTGTTTTTTTTCTTGTTCTTTTCTTTTCAAAATAAAATCTAAAAGTATCAAAAATGAAAAACAAAGAAAGACACAAAAACATGCCAGTTCCTGAAAGAACAACATATTCAGAGCTGTAACTAAGCAATAACTACAAAAAAAGTATTTAAATATGTTCTTCCCAGAACTCCTCAAGTGGTATTGTTGCAATTTTGTGTGGTACAATTTTAGCAGAAAATATCCCATTCAGCCCATTTTGTTGTGAAAATATTAATCACTTAAACCAAAAAATAGTCAACAGATTAGCCTTATGCTGTACTGATGTTAAGTCGGGCAAAAAGAGGAAGCTTTTCATAAAAAAGTGTTTTGTTAGCTGCAGATGCATCTTTTGCTACAAATGATCAACCGTACACTAAAAACACACTACTGCATTTTTGTTAAAAAAATACAGTAGCGTGTTTTTGTTTTGTTTAATTGCATCTTTTAATGTATTGTACAAAAATGTGTATAGGGTTAAATTAAAAATCTGCAGAATGTGCCAACCCTTTTTTTGATCTTATTAATCATCTGAATAATCATAAAGATGAATCCATTACTAAAATAATTGTGAGTTGCAGCCCTGGTTGACATAACTATTAGACCTACACGCCACTATTCTGTTTCAAGAATAATCAATTGTTAGAAAGGTACAGTCAAAGTCCAAATGGAAATCGGAAGGCAAATCTGAAGCAAAACTCAAAACCACTGCTCACAAAGTTTCTCCATCCAATCTGAGCAAGCAGGGGAGACTTTGCAAAGATGCATGGACATCTTTTCACTTTCTTAATGTCAAATATGTGACAAAAAACAACAAAAACAAAAACAAACTTTAATTGGATTGAATACTTTTGCAAGGCTGTGTACCTTAGAATCCTTTCAGTGTTGCAACAAATGAAAAAAAAAAAATCATGCTGGGAGATATTAGTATCTCTGGGAAGTTTGACGGCTGGCGACCGGTGACATGAGATAGAGAAGAAGTTCATTAGTAGCAATGATTTATCTCAACATCTATTCTAGAAGAGGTGACGGCTGTTAAGTAAGTACTAAAGACGGAGCGTGACGTTTAGCTGGGCTACATCTAAAACCGTGTCTCACATGGGACAACCTGCAGATGAGAGCCGACTCGTTTAAAACACCGGTTCGCAGAAACAGATTGTACTAGTCTGGTGTGAATATTCCCCCCCTTTGCGCTCAAGTCATTCGCAGCTGATCCGATATGATTGTTTCTACAGCACAGCATGGATGGGACTGCTCAGAATCTACAGGAAGTAGAGAGGTGAGTGGGAAAAGAAGGGGAAGACGTAGGCCGTCCAGGTGGGGGCGGTAGGCAGGGCAGGGAGGTCTAGGGGCCGGGATTGTACTACCTGGATCAGGCATTGTTCCACATGTCTACTCATCTCCTCCTCGCTCCCAGCCAATGGGGCGCTGCACAGCGGACATACCTGCCCCCCCTCCTCAGGCTTCCTCCTCTTCATCTTGCCTATACGAGCTGCAGCAGAGGGACAAGGAAAGAGAGGGGACAAAAAAACAACAACAAATAAATATACTTATCTTGAAATAAGTATATGTGAAGTTCTTCACAAACCTATACCATTTAGGACTGCAACCAACAATTTTATTAGTTATCAAATAATCTACTATCATTCTGACGATTCCTTAATTATTTGAACAATTAATCGATTATTCCGACAATTTGTTGTTTATTCTAATAGTTAATCATGTTGACAACTAATCGGTTATTTTGACGGTTAGCGGATTATTCCGACGAATAATTGATTCATCGGATACGAAAATTTGGCAAATTCTGCAGATTTTTCATTTAAGCCGTCTATATAGAATATTAGAAATATATCAAAAGATACAAATAAATTATTCAGTACCTATATTAAATAAGAAAATAATCAGTTTACTGCCTAAATACAGTGTAGGGTTATTCAATTATTTTTTCGATTAATTAGATATCTAAAGGTGCTTAGTAGGAGATTTGTTTTATTTACAGTAAATGGAGCTAAAACTATGACATTTAAGGAGTTTGGCAAGAAGATGTTTACAGAAAGTTTATTTTGTAATCTTGAATGAAAAACGTATATATTTTCTGTACAGTGTTTTGAGTCTGTGTACTCCAGTTAGCAATTAATCGATCACTAAATTAGTTGACAATTATCTCAATAACTGATTAATCACAATTAATTGTTTCAGCTCTAATGCCGCTGACTAAAGATGGCTGATCTGACCAAACTTGCCACCTTCTGGAGCACCTTCAGAGAGAAACAGCTGGATGCGACGTCCTCAATTCCTTTGCACTCTTCTCTACATCAGTGCCTTTGCTCTACTCCTTTTTTGTTTCTCTGTCATGAAACCCCCGCCCCTCCCCAGCCTCCACCCCCATCCACCCACACATTTAATTAGAAATTTAACAGGGCCGAACAGCCGTGATTGAACCCTGAGTCTCTGTCGTTTTTTCTTAACTGCAAATGGCGCGCGGGGACATTAATTTTTAGCTGGCTGGGAAAAGCAAAAGAGGCCAAGAGGGATCTCAGCAACTGACAGAGGGAGGAGGAGAAGAAGAGGAGGACATAAGGCAGCATGCCATAACTGCGGGGCAAGAGCGCGGAGGGAGCGAAAGAAGAAGGGGCTTCCATGCCATTTCTCTTCCTGACGCTAATCGAGAGAAGCACTGTTTAAAGAGGAGAGGAAACGGCTGCTAATTACGTGCAGCTCAAACCTTTAAGTCTCCACATGGAGAGAACTGCTCAAAATGCCAGATTTAAAATGCGCCTTGTTAAACAACAGTGATTAACAAACACAAAGGAGGACTTAATGTGAAGCTCAATATTTACAAAGAGAAAAAAAATACATGGTTTTCAGTTGTTTTCTTACACAAAAATCTGGAAAGAGTGATGTACATTTATATTCACCACTGTTTTGTCCGTTTACAGTATTTTCTACCAGCTTTTAGCATGTTGTCCTTTCATTCAAAATAGCTCAAATCAGCCTGGATGGAGACCATCTGTGAACATTACATGTCAACGTTTCTGCACCACAGATTTCCATCTGGGTGGAGGTACGGACATTGAGTAGGCCATTCAGGACAACACAAGCAGATGTCATTTAAAACATCACATTGTAGCTCAGGCTGTATGCCTAGGGCTGTTTTCCTGGTGAAATGTGATCCCTCCAGAGCACTTATTTGCTGTGTCCCCCTGAGCACTTGTGACAAGTTGTTGATGTTATTATTTATTGCTTTCTTTCAACAAAGGCCAGATTGTGTGGAATGTACAAAGTTTTAAGTGTTATTTTATGACCTATCACTACATTAAATGTTTTTATCTTCCACTTTCTGCTGTCTTCCTGGGTCTTAACATTGTTCCTTCATTAAAGTTCTAAAAGGTTTTCAAAAACAGATGTATTATATTAAGATTACATCACACAAAGCCAGACTTTGTGAAGAAATTAGAAGGAAATAAGTTGCACTGGATATTATTTAGTTGCATCAGAGTAAATGATTATGCAGGCCACACTTTTCAAATTCAAATTTTTGTATATTTAGAAAATCTATTATACTTGTTAAATATAAGTAGAGCAAAAATTAATATCGTGAAGCATTTTCTTTTTCTATCAAGTGTATCATTCGTATATAGGTCTGCTAAAGAGGTCATTTATTCTCATTTCTATTCAACATGCACTATTTAGCTTACGTATTAACTCTTGCAGCTTTACAAGTAAATTCAAAGTTTAGAGTAACACGTTGTTAAATATATGCTAATGGCACAATTAGATGAACCCATATGTGTACATACCATTCAATCTCGTTTGCCTGTTTGCCCGAACTCGTAAAAATGTCTGAAAGCAAAAGAAAGGAGAGAGAGGAAATATTCATTAGACGTTAATTAGACAGTGGGCAGTGTTCACAAGAGCAACTCTCGCTGTTCTGAATTGGATTGCTTTGGATACTTTCTGGGGGTAGGTGCGCTTATCAACACAGACAGTAGACAGTTCCACCTACTTCTCTCTTGTTTTCCACCTCCTCCATGACTTTCTGCTCCCTGTCGACAGCGGGCCTAAAACTCGCTGCTGCGCAGAGTTCAGGGCTGCCGCCAGATATTCTACATCCCAACAAACTGAACGCTGTGTCTACAAATCCACACGGATGGAAAAGGATTGAAAGTGGCGCCCGAATCGGCATAAAGTTCTCATTTCGGACGCCATGTTGGCTTGTTGTGATCACGTGACCGTTGAGGAAACGGAAGTGTGCAAGACATTGGTTGTTATTTCGCCTATTGGGCACTAGGGGGAAGCAGCGGGTTTCATACTGAACCTCCAGGAGACAATTCTGATGATTTACATGGAGTTTATTACCACTTAATAGGTGGGTTTGACTATACCACTTTTAACGCTGTGTATTTGATTTGCTTACTTAATTAAACATGTCTCACAATAATAAAATATTAATCTTGATTATTTTCTAGAGCTTTTCTCTTATGTTTTGGGTGGCATCTATTTTTATTTCAAATGACCACTCAAGTTTACATTTAACTATTAAATTTTGTAATTTTTTGAAATACAAAAGTTTAATAGTTGCTAAATGTAAATAAAGTATTAAAAGTACAAAGTCAGGTTGCAGAAAGATTGGCCAAATCTTATTTTTTTCATGCTACAATCAAAGATTGGATACATTTCCACACATTTTTACCACTATTACTACTATATAAAGTAGTAAGGTGATGGTATATCGTTTTATTTTAAACATATTTTATTTTGCCATAAATAGAAAAAGACACAAGCAATGAGGGTTTACTCTACCTGTGTTTGAGGCTATTGATACTGATTTTTTTTCCCCTTTAATAGCTATGAACATCAATTTTAAAGTCTTCCCAATTTGATTTGGGTCTAGACCAAGGGTGGGCAACTCCATGCCTGGAGGGCCAATTTCCTGCAACTTTTAGATGCGTCTCTTCAACACACCTGAATCAAATAATGAGACTGTTAGCAGAACTCTGGAGAACCTGACTGCACAGAGGAGGTGATTCAGCTGTTGGATTCAAGTGTGTTGGACCAGGGAGACATCTAAGAGATGCAGGACATCGGCCCTCCAGGACCAGGATTGCCTGGTCTAGACTTTGATTAGGTCACAGTTTTCATTCAGCAAGGGATTTATTCTTGGGGATTTATTCTTCAAGGGATTTATTCTTCTTCAACACACACCAGATTTCTGGAGTGCATGACCACTAGATACTCCCATCTGGGCTATGGATCTCTGCAGTTGCTCTAGAGTTTTTTTTATTGGACATTATGTAATATGGTGTTTAACCATTATAATATGTAAGTCTGTCAAGTACGCTGTAGTGTTTTTCAAAAACTGGTAGCAGTAAAGGTTTGGAAAGACTGTAGTTGAGTAAATGTATTATTCGTCACTGGGAGATGAATTATTAATATTTTGTTTTTTCTTTTGTGCTCATATCTGGAACATTTTGGGGTCCGAGCTAGTTCAAGCTGCCCGAGGTGGATTACCCGCATCATTAAAAAATAATGGCCTCGGCAATAAATGTACAGTATTATGAAATTAATTGAGGTCAGACTCATTTGGCCTATCCACCTTTGTCTTTTGCAAAACGTGTCCCTCAGATCTGCTGGGACTCAACCTGGAGGGCCAAACGCAGTGACTACACGCTGACTAAAGCATTTCCTCTTACAGTTATGGATACCCGCTCTTTGGTGCTGCAACGGTGCTCTTATTGTCAGCCCATCTGCCATAGGTGGAAGCCGTTGAGCAGCTGGGCTTTCACCTTCCCCCTTGTCGATCCCTTCCCTCCCTCTTCATTCTCTGAGTTATTGGCCCGCTGGCCGTGCATCACCACCACCACTGCCTTATCATTATGATACACTCAGTGAATGGCTGAGGACAGGTCAGGTTTCCAGGAGACGCGAGAAAGCCCGCGAGCACTCAGACCTAACTGAAAAGGAGGAGGTGGTAAAGTCTTCCATTATGCTTCATTTCAAGGTGTTAAAATAAGTCCCCATCGACTTAATCATTTGTATAATATAAGGTGATTTCAGCAGTTTCACCAAATGAGAAAATCTCCTTTATTGCTTTAAGGTCTTTATGAGCTGTGTCATCCCAAACGTATGGATGTAACGTCGGCATGGACTTAATAGTTCTTATTTTATGGTGTGAAGGGGGAAACTCACTTAACCCGGAGATACATCATGGCCAGAAGAATTAGTCGAACAAATTTTGATGAATAGAATAGATAAAAGCAGTCAGGGTGACATCTGAGATTAAAGAAGATTGGTCTGTTATTCGGCTTAACTGCTGAGAAGGCATCAGAAAGCAAAATTTACCATAATATTCTACCGTTAACGCGTCGTTATTACTTCAATGCTTTATATCATCACATAAACTTTGTCAGATGGTTAAAACAGCCTTAATGTACCTTTCAATTTCAACTTCAACATGTTTGACTTTTTTTTAACTTTAGTGTCAAGTCTGAGTTCACGTTTTTGAATATTTGATCAGATTAAGAGGGGTCTCAACGCCAAACCCATAAAGGATAGAGATTTTCTGTTAAAAAAAATGTACAGATAAACGTTTCTATAAATTAGTCTAAGCTGGAGGGTTAGTAAGAAAACCAAATGAATCATTCTTGAACTACTAGACTACAAGAAATGAAATTCCTTTAATAAACCACATTTCTGATGTTTTTTTATTGAAAGACCTTCCTGCTAACAAAAAAGCATAACTTCAACCATGACTGCCTCGAGCGGTGTGTATGTGCTTTTGTGACCTGATATCTGTCGGAGTGGTGGGCATCTTCAGATGACAGGGGTGACACCACCGGAGACTCTCCCTCTCTCTTGATGTGCACTGACAAAAGCATCGACTGGAGAGCCAAACCGAGAAGGGAGAAGAAAAAAAAAATCATCTTCTACTCAAATGATCTTGTCATGTTGTCACTATATAGAGAAATGGTTATTCTAGAACATATTGCAGTCTGAAAGCTACAACAGGATAATAAGGAGCAAAAAAACTACGAAGATTTGCTGAAGAAAGATATTGAAGCTTGTGCATGTTTCCCCCAACAGTTCAACTTGAGAAAACAGCAAAAAAAATTTGAAAAGGTTAGCATAGCATCAGACATCTCCCTGATCATTTGGACTGCAAATGTATTTATGAATAAAAACTTGAATTTTGTGCAAAACAAGTGACATTCTGATATAGTTCAGTAGCAGTAGAAGAGCAGGTAGTTTTAAGTTTGAAAACTTTAATAATATATATCTGTTTGCATTGCACAGACGGCACAAAAAAATACCGTCTGCTAAAAGCCGGTGGTGATTATTGCAAAGGAAAACGGGAACCTACACAGCTGCTGGACTTACTAAGAAAATTGGTTCTAAAATATGCTTATACAGAGTTCGGTGACCTCAAATAAATTAACTTTAAAAAGAAGAAACATCCATATTATACAACTGAGTTGTGGAGCAGGGAGAAAAGAAAAAAAACTGCCTTTCTGCCTTTGAGCAGCAGTTTGCCTTGCCACTGTGGCAGTCAATTAAGCTGAAAGTGTAAGCTAGGGGAAAATAAATTAGTGTCCAACTAACTGTACAATTTAAATAGATCTTAAAGTGTTTATCGATGTGTAAACGGCAAACCCTGCTGTGATGAAAAAAAAATACAGAAAAAGAATAGGGAATCAGATCATCGTCTTTACTTCATAAGCTAAACTTCAGAGAAGAGAAACCATGAAAAGCATCAGATGACGTGTTAGGACTGATGAATAAGCAACCGTGCAAAACCAAAGCAACTTACTACAAAACACTGCAGCTGAGTGTAAAATGTGAGGGTTTTGCTTATATGTATTGCAAAATTTTAACATTTATTTACATCCCTTGAAGATCTACGCCGCAGCATTACCCTTGGAGAACCCCGGCAGTGTTATTGCCTCAGCCGCTAAGGGCGACACGTCACTGATGATGACTGTAACCTGCCTGACTTTGTCTATAAAACCCCTTCTTCTGATTAGACTTAATGTTTATGGGACGTTAAGAGGAGTTAGGGAAGAAAGAGCGATTGGAAAGTGAGGAAGCCCTCGGAGGGAACGGTAGGCAGTCGAGGAGAGGGCTGGCGGGAGAGAGGGTAAACATCTGACATTACAGGACACCGCCTGTCCATAAATCTGTCCCGCCACACTTTGTGCTGCTGCTCTGGCACACGCGTGCGCATATAAAAGAATATCCTCTTTTAACCCTCTTTCCTTGTGACAAAGACAGTCAGGGGGACTCTCGCAAGTGACCGAGGAGCAAGGGTGGTAAGAGGAAAACGAGGGTTTTTAGAGAACGGGAGGGGAGGGGGAAGGTAATGTCTTTGTTTTACAACTGTCGGGCCTCACTCTCTCACTTTCTCTCCCTCCGTACTTATATTTTCATTTGTGCTTATGTGGCTGCTTTCGTTTTTTTTCTTCTTCTTCTCTTTTTACAAGGCAGCTGTGAAATATTTGTATTTACAGTCATCTCCTATTAATCAAGTGGAAAGGGGCAGAGCAGAGGCTTAAGTGCTCGACAGCAGTAATCTAATAATAATATGTGAGAAATGACCAACCTCCAGTGCTGCCACAGTAAATTGGACATTATGCATGGTGCTTTTCTGCCTCTCTGAGTGTGTGTGTGTCTCTGCGTGTGGAAGTACGTGTGTGTGTGTCTGATCTTTCTTCTTTTTCACAGGTTTAAAAAGGTCAGGAATCCTTTACCTGAGGGGGCGGTCGAGGAATATATTTAAGTTTTATCATTAGAATATGACATTTAGTGGTAATCTACAAAGAGGTTATAAATGAAGGTCTTTCTCCAAATTCGGTCTTTAAAACGCGCTAATTAAATCAACATGCAAAAAGATCAGCGTAAAAAAAACCCCCCCGCTAGAATAGCGATTCCGTCTACAACTTCAGATATCACATATCTGAACATGGCTATTTTTCGAATGCGTTACATTTTTCTCTACAAAACTACCTTGTGAGTACAGCTGAAGAAGAAGAAAAATATAAGGAGGACGTAAGGAGGTGTTTGGGGGTTAATCCCGGGTCTGAAATGGATGGGTGGTGCACAGCAGCCGGGGGAGAACAACAACAAGTCCGTATGCTACAGACCGGCCCTCTTCATTCTCCATGGCCTGACGCAGAATACTAAACGACAGCGGTAAGATGCGCAGTCACGGCTGCAGAGAAGGGCCAGTGCTCACCCCTCAACCCTCCTCCGCCTGCCTCACTCGAGTACGAGCCCACCTGCAGCACCGCCAGCGCTCCGTTTTAAGCCCGGGTCAGCACCTTCTGCACCAAGAGTTGGGAAGGGAGGGAGGGTACTGATTTATTCAAGATCCCGTGGTGGATTCACGCTCAAGTCAAAGCGCTCCCTGACTCGAGGTGTTCGACTTTCTGTGGTTAGAGGCTGAAGACAAACGTGGATCGGGGTGGCTTATGTTTGGCCTTTTCAGAAAAGTCACTGAAGGTTTTTATTGTTCACGTGTGAAGATGAACTAATGAACTATGAAGATGAGACTAATTAGATTAAAAACTGGAGGTAACATTTGCTCAGCTGGACCTTTTAGAGTCTTTTTTTTTGTAGTATGGAATCATGATGATACAAATAATCTGAAAAGTGTGGCATGCATTTTATTTTCATCCAGCCTTAGAGTCAATACTTTGCAAAGGCACAATTTTTTAGGAGGTACAGGGTTTCCCCCAAAAATCCATCCAAGTCCAGTTATATCAGCCCATCAGTTGATCCACTGGGATTCTATGTTAAAAAATGTTAAACGTTAACAGAAAATTTTGGAAATAAAACATCAACAACAAAGAACATTAAGCAGTTTTGAGTAAAACTAGTCTTTCTGTAGGTTGTGTATGCCATTATCTTTTAAAAAAATCTGTCAACTAAAGGTTACTGATGTTTTATTAGTGAGCAACCTAGTATATACGTGTATATATATATCTATATAT
>CAEGAF010036303.1:0-27236 GCA_903067075.1 Micropoecilia bifurca | reverse complement strand
CGCCCTGGACAGGTCGCCAGTCTGTCGCAGGGCAACACAGAGACACACAGGACAAACAACCATGCACACACACACTCAGGGACAATTTAGACAGACCAATTAACCTGACAGTCATGTTTTTGGGCTGTGGGAGGAAACTGGAGAACCCGGAGAAAACCCACCATGCACAGGGAGAACATGCAAACTCCATGCAGAAAGGCCGGGGCCGGGAATCGAACCCAGAACCTTCTTGTTGCAAGGCAACAGCTCTACCAACTGCGCCACTGTGCAGCCTCCATTGTAAACATACCACTTGGAAAACAACAATGCTATCCATTATCACAATCATTTTTGTGAGAATATATTGTCCAGGAAAACTTTGTTCAGTTCTCTGTTCTTGGGATCCAAGTGGTTTTTATGATTTTTTTCCAGAATGTTTCCCCAATGCAACACTATAGAACTATAAATAGCAGAACTATAAATAGCAAAAACAAAAAGGTCACTCGACGTACCGAGACAGTCATTACCAATTACTTGACTTTTTGGGACAACCTTACAGACAAAACAAAGTCCTCAAAACAAACCTACCGTTCACACAGACGCTGGACGGCTCTATTGTGAACACGTCGCTGCACGACTGTTTCAGGACCTGCGAAGCACAAAGACGAGACGGACGTGCCGTTTGCTCCACTTTGTGCAGGTTTTCCAGATCGAATTTTACAACACAAACTTACCTTGTTGACAACGTCTTTGAGGGCATGAAATCCGGAAAGAACCGGAAACACTTGTTCTGTGCCGTCTGCTATCTCTGCAAGCTGTGACCAAAGTAGAAAAGGGTTTTAATACAATTCAAGTTTATTTGTATAGCACATTTAGGAAACGAGGCAGTTAAAAGTGCTTTATATCATACACTGGCTGAACTACAGGGAGCCAGGGCAAGGGCTGGGTTGTGGATTATGGGCTCTATCTTCCTATTTTCAGTGAGAACGCCAACAGCAGCATTCACTGTTGCAGTAATTAATGCGACTGAAAATAAATGAATTGTTTGAGTTTCTTTGGATCTTGCTGAGACATTGGTCTTTTAATCTTGGAGTTGTTCTTTAGGTGATAGAAGGAAGACTTAGTAACTGTCTTTATGTGACTGAATTTTCAGGTCTGAGTCCATCACTGCACCCAGGTTTTTGTTCCGAGTTTGTAGCTGTAGTTTTGACTGCACATTTCTACGCACATCATTGTCCCAAGCTTCAATATCTACACATAATATTTCGGTATCTGATGTGATACACCAACATAAAACAAAACTGTGACGTTAAAGAAGTCATCAAGTCATTTTGTTTTTTTTACACAAATAAAAATCTGAAAAGTGAAACTTGTATTTATATTCAGCTGTGTACTCTGATCCCCATAAGTAGCACTAAGTTGCATTCAGAAATTGCATAATTGATAAACATCCCAAGATTTGAACAGTTTAATCCAAGCCACGATGCCCATGGTAACCCTGGAAGAGCTGCAGAGATGCACAGCAGATGACTGACTGCCTACTAGTCATGCATTTAACAAATTGAGCCTTTATGGACACTGGACAAGCATAAAGTCATTGCAAGAAAAAAAAGCCATAAGCAGCCTAGGCATAAATATGTTGAGGAAAGTGCTCTGGTTTAAATGTGTGGTGGGAAGCCCACGCGGAACCATGGAAACCAAATAGCCATCATGGATTATGCCGTGGTGACGCCTTTCTACATCGGAGAGAGGAAAGGTAGTCAGATTATCATACAGAATTGAAGGGGTCCGAATGGATAGTATTTCTGAAGAAAAAAGAACATGCTGAAAGTTGACTGTCGGGGTTTTAAGACCAAAGGTAATGAAAACATTTGCAGGGAATTTGAAGAGAAGCTCTGCAAGTTCATCCTGACTCCTTTCAGGGAGGTCTGTGCCCTGTGATGATGCGATGCTCTTTGCTTCAGCAACATTTAAGGAGGGCAAGTCTGTTCCTAGGAGATGAAAGCTCCGGACAGCTGTCTGCAGCCTCCAGCTAATGATGGCAAATCAGGAAGTTTCTCTGGCATTATATCATTACAGAGTGATGTAATTACTTCCTCTGTAGACCAGTGAGAGCTGTGTGTCTGAAACTGGGCAGAAGATCGCTCGCACTGAAGACTTCAAGGGACATTTAGGGGGAGGAGCATCTTAGCATCATATTTGATATTATTTTTCTCACATGCTGATAGCACCATTGATGCTGACACAACCCAAAGATACACAACAACATGCAATAAAGCAGTATATCATTTCTCCAATGTAATTACACTGTTTTCCTTTGCCTTCCAAATCTCATTAGGAGTAATGAGGCACTGCAGACTGTGGAAAAGACCACATGTCACAGCAGAGGAGTGATTCTCAATCACTGTGGGGCTTTAATGTATGTGGCTTTATTCCCCCAATGGTTCTTACAGTCAACAAAGGATATTCCTGTTTGTCCTGCTCAGACACAAGGAGGCACATTGTCTTCTCTCAGACGAGTCAAAATCCCATAAACCCGGATCGCCAAGCACCTGCCAGCTGCTTACTTTTCATATCCCGGAAGGGTTCGGTTGACCTCAGACTAAACAACAGTGTCCAGGAGGGTTAGTGGGACAGAAACAGCAGGGTTTTCTTCGAGTCCCTCTGACAGTCTAACACAGAATAACCCAGACCGAAAGGCAAATAAAAAGTCAATATTTAAACAAGCTGCTTCGCTCTCACGGTTCTAGATGGCTTCATGTGAATGAATAGTAAAAGAAGAGAGCTACCTCCTACCTGTTTGTGATCAAAGTCCATGACCCCGACACAGTACACTCTGGCTCCAAATCCTCTGGCTTTGTCCGCCTGGAAATCACAACACAGGAAGGGGAATTCTGCTTCAAACGGTTTACAAGATCAGAGCAGACGAAAGTTACAACAAAAAAAAGGTAATTAGCTCAAAGTAATTCAAATTAAACTCTTAGTTCAGGCAGAAGACAGCACTGACAAAAGCCTTAAAATAAACCTGTTTTGGTCAAATTAGATTAAATTATTTTCCAGCGATGTTCCTCATTGGTTTATATATAAATATAGCCCAGCTGGAAAAAATATGAAGTGGGGATTACTTCAGACCTTCCCCACACCCACAACCTCTATTAGACTTATTTTCAGTAGCTTGTGTTTCTGTATGCACATGTGTGTGTGGCATGTGTGTGTGTGTGTTTTACCTCCTTCACACTCATTTCATACAGGTAGATGTCCAGCTTGCCATCAGTCAGAACAATGATGATACTGGATGACAGTGAAGTTTGGGTATTCATCTGCTCTGACACCTGATAGGCGAAATATTTCATTCATTTAATGTGAATCATTACATTCAAGTTGTTCAGATAACAAGGCAATATTACCTGGTTTACAAAAACTGTCACGAGTTAAAAGCTGAGAACCGAGAACCAAACAAGAAGCTTTTGCTCCAAAATGAACACTTTGAAGCTCAGACGTGTCATGTATGATCTGAAGAAATGTTTTGACAGTCTGTAAACACAAAAACCGAGCGGTTCAGCCATAAAAATAAGAAATATGTTCAGGAGAGTCTAGGCTTTCAAAGCTAGGAATACTGTACTAACTCTGCACAAACCAAATCTTTGTCACAGAGGTAAACGGAACAGTGTTTTGGACGTCCTCACATTTCTTTAGCTTAACTCAATAGAAACCTTGAACATCACCGGATATACTTGTATAGGCCAATAAATCCAATCACATATCCAAACCCTTTTGATAATAGACATAGTGGACCCAACTATATCAAGCGTTTTAGAATTATCTGGCCAAATCCCAACCTCAACCCTACTGTGGACTGGGCTCAAATGCCAGATCTGTTCCAGGAAAACAATTATTTTAATTGAACTCTACCACGTCTGCCATCAAGAGGTGGTCAAATATCCAGACAGAATTATCGCAGAAGCTTATTAAGGGCTTTAAAAAGTGAGTGGTTGAGGTGCAACTTGCTGTGGAACACACCAACTAAAATATATGGCATTGTTGAGGTTATGTGTATCCCTGTGACCAAACAACAAAATAGTTTTATGAGATTATGATTAACAGCTTACCGCTTTTAAGCCTTCGTGCATATACGTTTCACCAGAAGGTTTGATTTGTTTCAGCGTGTCTAGACCCTCCTCTATCTTAGACCTGTTGGAGCAAATCACAAAACAACATGGGTTTGAGAAAAAAATGTAAATTTCTTGTGCATTGTTTTTAGTTAGAAAATAAAAGATGTGTTGTAAAACAGAGCAAAAAATAAATAAAAATAGGTGAAAACCTACCTGTCTCCTGTTAGAGGGAGTATTACATACGCATTGGATGAGAAGACGATGTAGGAGACCCTCATCCTAGGACTGAAGCACATCACATCACCAAGCATGATCAAACATCGAAAGTGTAGAACGTTTCCCGAAAGCTTGAGCTAAAAATTAACTTCTACTCATTCTGCTGCTTTTGCTTTTTAATATCTTTTAAGTGGGGTAGTGGCTGCAGAGGTCAGAACGAGATTTAACATCTGTTGCATGCTTAAAGTCCAGTTTTACCCACCCTGCTATTAGAACTAAAGATACCACACACCATTACCCAGAGGAGTTCTGGAGCAGTTGTTGGCTTTGTGTGATGTCTGCAACCTCAAATAGCCGTGCCCTACTTCTCTTTACCCTCTTTTGTTGGACTGTGTTTAAAAACTAGCCACTACTTAAATAGTTTTGGTTTGCTCCGTGTAAATGTCTGTTTCTGAATGTGTGACTCGTAAAAGTTTGTTTTTCTGAATCTGCAGAAGGATATTTGTTTCTCCCTTCATAGTAAAAAAAAAGAGGAGGAATAATGTGTAAAATCTTTATTTGGATTACCTGACAAACCTGCTGGTGAGTTGCTCCACAAAGCCATAGATCTCGTGCCAGTGTTTAGAAACACTGCCTGACCTATAGAAACAGGAAAACTAACACTTTAAATGTTGAACATTGTGTATCAAACGTGAATTTATTTTGGATTTTATTTGACAGATCAACAGCTGGCCACAAGACATTTTGGGTACACACGGTTGGTGTTTTGTCCTTGCAAAATGGTACGAGTGTAAGAAAATTATCTTTGCACAACACGTAGAAAACACAACACGCTTTGGAGAAAGTTGAATACAAGCAAATCTCGACAGAAACCCTGTCAACGAAAGAAAAAAGATTGAGACTGGGGTGAGAGTTCACCTTCCTTCAGGACAAAAACCCTGACAACAATTTGCGAGTTAGAATGGCCCAGTCAAAGTTCAACTAGAAACGTGATGCGATATTTCACATGAGCAGAAAACTATTTACTAACACTCTCCATAACAATCTGACCAAGGTTTAGCTGGCTTGCAAATAGTCTCTGGAAGTGCAAAACTGCCGGAGATATGACCCGAAAATACAGTGGTTTGCCTCATAGGGGCTGAACACAAATGCCACACTTTTCAGTTTTTTATTTGCAATTTAAAAATATAGGTTTCCTTTCACTTTACAAGTATGGACTACAATATAACGATTCAAATAAAACACTTTGGGGTTTGTGGTTTTAATTTTAAAAAAAGTTACTTTGTAAGCCAACATGTTTCTATAATACTTGACAGAAAAAGCAGGTTTTAATACAGTTAAAACTAAGATAGGAGAATTAAGAGCAGTTGTGGTTTTCTATGATGCCTGCATAAGTCCGAGATTAGAGCAGCAGCTATGTTTTATTTGTAAAGTAAAAATATACATATATTGCAAAAAATATTAACACATTATGAAAACTATAATGAAAACGAATAAACTAAGCTCGGGTCAGGGATGTTTAATATAAGACCAGGAGTGTTTTGCATTTGGTGGGACAAGGGAAGCCAAACACAGCCATACATGGTCACAACTGAGATAAAGGAAGAATCTCTGTAGAAACTAACACCATTTCATTTAACAGCACCGCAGTAAAACCACCATAACTCACCTGTCCAAAACAAAGTAAATATCAAACGCTCCATCGCAGGACGCGTCTTCCTCAGGGAGCGTTGAACTCATGGAGCAAACGCGCAGAACCAGCAGCAGGATTTGGCACCGCGTCCAGATCCGATCCATGGTCCATTCGTTACATGTCAGCACCCGGTTGATTCAAGGGAGGATGAAAGAAACGAGCCACTGCTGTTAGAATGGCTTCTGACCGGCTGCTCACATGTTGGATCGGTGCTGTTTTGACTATGCATGTGTGCGCAGAGGCGAAGGCGGCGAGGCTGACAGTGGCGAGAGGGGCAGGGCGCGCGCAGCCGCAGGCACCGCCGTCAAATCTCCCACGATGACAACAAAGAACTTCCGGCCTGCCGGCTTCCTGTCAGGATTCAAGAACTTCACTATGATGCCGACCAATTCAGGTTTTTATTGAAAGACAAGGTCACCAATAAACTCGTGTTTAAAACTTAAAAAAAAAAAAATAACCCACACATTTGTCGAGTCTTGTTTAAGTTGCTACTTAGTAGAAAGTGAAAAAATAATAATTATGGGCACAATAATAATTATGGGCAGGGCACAATTTGTGGTCTATACCGCTCATTTATTCAGTGTCTTTTACTTTTACTGACACCTGAGACGTTGCACATTTACAAAAGTCCATTTGAGTGCGTTTCTTTCTGTGGACAATAATCCAAAATTGAGAATTAACTGACATTTTTCAATTAGTGGTGCCTCCGAGATTAAAATAAATACAATAAAATCGTTTTTACAGTTCTTTTTTTTACCATTTAAAATAAAAAAAATTGTCCCATTTGTATTGATTTCAATCATTTACATTTTAAACATGCTAATATTTAAACAAACGTTTAAAATGAAAAGGAGTAGTTGGAGGGAAAAAAATCTTATATCTTCTTTCAAGGTCACCATAAGCAACAAAACATCAATCAACTATCCATATACATCTTTCATCACAAAACAGGAAATGCATATAATATTAATAATAAAGAAAGAAAACAAGATATATTTTTACAATTCTACAAAAACTCTATTGACTCTCCTGAGTCAATACTGATAGCATATATATTATTTTCTTATATATATATATATATATTTTTTTTTTTATATATATAGATAGATAGATAGATAGATAGATAGATAGATAGATAGATAGATAGATAGATAGATATATGACTATCTACATAGTATCTACTCTCCTTAGTTTCCTTACACAGACTGTTCCAGAAATAAAGATACAACATACCATTTGTTTATTTTTGACTCTTTTTTTTAAGTAATGTGAAATCTGCTAGAACAAGTTATTAGCACTGGGATTGCCAGGGAAACATGGACATATTTGGTATGGACTTTTATTTTGAAGACACATCATTCTCTTCCTGTGCCTTCGACAGGATCAGCTGACTAAATAAATAACAATGCCACAGTAGAAAAACACAGAGATAACCAACATGTGACTAAAATAAATAATTAAAAAATCTTTATGAGACTTTAGCTTATTATCTTATTTAGGATAAGAAGCTAAATAATGTCCCACTGACTTTAAGAATTAACCAAACATGTCACTTTGTGTGAGATCAACTCAGTGGCTTATTACAATTGTTATGCTCTACAACATTGACAGTCCTGTAAATCAGCTACACAATGTGTTTTTATCCAAAATGTTTAAACAAGTGCATCATTATTGTGTTAATCCACTGCAGATGGAACTGTAACTGAATATGCTCTTCAGACATCCTTGGTGTGTCCGTACGCTTAAAGCTGATCCAAAATGTGATTTCCCAAATGGTGAACTACAGCGATCACCATGTCACGAGTCAAGGGTTGCGCCATCACATAATTTATTTGCCTTTCAAGTCCTTCTGGAGCAAGAAGACCAATTTCTTGTCACAAAGCTGAACTTTATCAGACCTCATCAGGGTGAGATGTTGGCTTCATTCCTGTCTGTCCTTTGGTGATGCAGCAGCCCTGTAATTACATATTTCATTGTGGAGTGTGCAAGGATGCAATGTGGATTCCAAGTTGGTTTTCGGCTCAGCAAACCGTTTGAATGAAGTCATGACAGCAAACGCCTCGTATAATAACACAGCATAATGAATCCCCCTCCCTCAAAATGGATGATGCGATCTCTGTTGTATAGTTTTTTTTGGGTGTGGTTGGACCTTCTTTTATTTTAAAATTCAAAACAAAAGGCTAAAAAATTACTTTATTATTTGCAAATTAGAAAACAGAAACAGGATGAGTTCCTTATAACAGGAAAGGCTGACAATGACCCTGCTGATTGAGGAATAGTGGGCAAATGTGTAGTTAATGGTACAAAGAATGAAGGAATGCTTGTTGCCACAGCTGAAAACCCAGAGAGAAATATTGTGACCACAGTTAATCCCTGCAGTCTATCACAGTGTTAAAAAAACCCAAAACTGTCTCCGTGGTCATAAGCCTTGCCTATTAAATAAACAAACAAAGCAAGACTTATAGCCTCATGAGGTCAGAAAACAAGCTGTGTTTTAATTATACTGTCATCAGATGCATAGCTGGGATTTTTTTATAATAGCAACCCTCAAGATGTATACTGGTGTTTAACTTTTAGCCTATAGAAAATAAATTAAGATTAAAGAAAAATTCTCAAAAAGACACAAATTCCTGCAATTTACTTTAAAGGCTCTGAACAAACACAAAACATGGTTTACTGGTTATTTACTGACCTACCACTTCTTGTTGCAAGGCTCCGGGAAAAAGTTGCTCCAATTATGTTGTTTTCAACATATAATTGAATTTGTAGGTCCGTGTGCGAACTGATACTAGTGCATGTGATTATTTATTCACATAACTCACAACATCAACTGCCAACTCAAGACACTTTACTGGGCAGACAGGTCCAACATAAATCCATATGTATAGATTCTAGTGGTACAAAATCAATTTAGGTTAATTCAAGCGATTCCAGTAGAGTCCAATAATGTGATCAGATATAGACGAAATTACAAACTGTTCAATTCAATTAATGATAAACCACAAAGCTGTTTGTTCACAGTTGTAATAACTCTGCAATAGTTTTGATAAAAAAGTTTCTATTGGAATTTTGTATATAATAATACAACTACTACTAATAATAATAATATTTATTATTATAAATACATAATTATATATATTATTATATTTAACAATAATAATAATAATTATTATTATTATTGTTATTATTTAATTATTATTTTTACTATTACTATTATTATTATTATTATTATTATTAGTAGTAGTAGTAGTATTATTTAAACAAATGGCAAGTGCCAAATAGAAAATTCCTTCAATGTTAATGTAACTTAACAGTAATATGCATTTTTGTATTTTTAACATTTAATAAATGGCTCCAGAGGCAATGTTGTACTCTCATCGGTAGGTGGCAGTAACGTACAGCTTTCATATTTCCTATCAAAACAAACAGGTTTGATGCTGCTGAAAGGTTCTACACTCATACTATACTTTAGCTTATTAAAATGTGATTCTTTTTTTTTACCACCGCGTCAAACCAACAGCCGTCCAGATATGGCTGAAATACCTATTCGAGGACAGTCGGACTGATAATGGTGAGCTTCCGGTTATTTTTATACAAGTTTATCAACCTGTTAGCATTAGCATCTTAGGTTTAGCCTGCTGGGCAACATCAACAAACCAGTTTAGCAAAAAACAAGAAGAAGAAAAAAAAAAAACTGAACATGCTTGCTTCACTGGTTTCAGAGCTTATTGTCAGAACTTGGAGCCGTAACATTTAAGGTCTAATTCATCCGCAAATGTTCTTTTCTTTTTTCTTTTGTTGAAATTATTGCTTAGTTTTTCCTATTTGTTTACACGTCGTTGCGTTTTCCTGTTTATTTACCTCGCAGCCTCAACGTCTCCAGCCTGCCCTGCCGCGTCCGTAGAGCCCAGAACAAGATGCTGCTCAAGATGCCGAAGAAGCTGCTGAAAACTGCCCACTACATAGAGCTGGGCAGCTACCAGCACTGGCCGGTGCTGCTGCCGCACAGGATTCGGTTGTACACCTACGAACAAATCCCCCTCTTCCTCAAAGAAAACCCCTACATCACAGACGGCTACCGGGCCCACCTGACCTCCAAACTCTGTCTGAAGAGGTGAGAAGCTCTGTAGGCTCTCCAGGAAGTTAGATCACAAAGAACTAACTTCATGTTCACCAGCAGTCGTTCAAACAGGTGAAATCCGATTAAATAGACCCTTATTTGTCATTTGCACAGCCCTAGATGACATATTGTAAATCCTGAAGAAAACAATTTGGCATGTTTTCTTAATCGATTCAAATGCTAATATATATATATCAGTTTTTTCAAATGTGGAGGAAATGAAACAGCCGCACATTTTATTTGATAAACATAACATGTAAAGTGACCTTTTGCGATGTTCTACGTGGTTCTTATGGTTTCCTGCTTTCTTTTCCCTACAGTATATTTATTCTATCCAATGAGACTGTGAATATCTGGAGCCACCTTCTGGGTTTTCTCCTTTTTTTCTCTCTTGGGGTCAATGACCTCTCCTCAGTCCTACCAGCCGCTGGAGCAAACAGAGAAGACTATGTCATCTACACTATAGGACTCTTCTGCTTCCAGGTAACAGCTGCTGTAGTCTGCTGCTTGTTGATTTTTTTTCTTTTTTCACAGGATTTTCTTTGTTTGTCCATCAGTGGTGAGCTGATTGCTTCCTTCATTGTTTGGTTTAACAAACTGACTCATGTAGGGTTACTTTTTCCGCTGCAGGTTCAGTCAGCTGCAGCCTCTCAGGTGTGTATCTTCAGTGGAGTCACAGTGAATTAAAAACATACACACAACCCTGTTGAAAGTCAACTTAATTAGGTCATTTAGGAGCTTTTTCCATCTCTAATGTGACCTGTGCAGTACAACTGAAATGTAAACGTATAAAAAAAGCCGTTGCATAGTTGTGCACACCCTCAAATTAATACCCGGTTGGAACATCTTTTGAAGTCATTTCAGTAAGCAGTGGGTGTGTTCTGCACCTTACACATATCTGCATTGTTCTTTGCATGTCAGGATTTGGCAGTTTGAGACTCTCAGAATAATAACTTTGAGTGAAACACCACTGTGTTAAGGCAGTGTGTTAGTTTCACCTCAGTACATAATGAAGCAAGTGTTTTTATTTAACTGAGAACCATTAGAGATCAACCAATACAAGTTTTTGAAGGTGGATAATGATTATCTTGATATCAGTTGCTGCAATGTGTTGCCGATTTAAAAAAAAAGTATTACACAAGTCTACATTTAAACAAAAAGGAAAGTAACAATTAAAACAAACTTTATCTATAATTTTTTATGTACTTTATGTTGCAAAATTAGGCCTTTGCAGAGAAAGTGACCCCCTGAGAATATTTGCGGACAGCGACAGAACAAAAAACACTCTTTTTTTGTAAAAAAAAAAATGTGGAAAAAAAAACCAACAAAACTATTCATATAGCAGCTAAAATATTCCGACACCTGGTGAAAAGAAGGGTTATATTCATCTGGAGCAAAACCAACAATATGCATCATGGCAGTATCATTTAATAGGTGTGTATAGATAAATGGTAGTTCATTTTAGTGAAGTTGGCATACATGACTGTTAGCTGTGTGTTTTTGTCAGTTTGTGTAGAAACCAGCAATTAAATCAACAACCTCTGACTTAAACCAGTGGCTTTGACTGGTTTTGTTTACATGTTACGCTTAGCTTAGCTACTCCTCTGTGTATTTTGTGTTTGTCTTGAAATGATAAATGTACGTGTTGTAGATGCAGAAACCTGTGATTCCGAAACCAAAAGTCATCCAGTCGCTGGAAGCAGCTCCGCAGCTTGTTTATTGCTCTGTACATAAATTAAAGTCGAACTGTTTTCCCTCCAGGTCTGCATGCTGTGTTCAGTGGGATACCACCTGTTCTCATGCCACCGTTTGGAAAAGACGTGCCGCCGCTGGCTGGCGCTGGACTACGCCGGCATTTCCATCGGGATCCTGGGCTGCTACGTTCCTGGGATCTTCTACGCTTTCTACTGTAATGCTGTGAGTGAAGATGTTCAGCAGCTGCTTCTCAACAAATATCTTTGCGATATCCGCCTACTGAACACTTCGACTTTGCCTCATCTCCGCCCCCTCCCTCCAGTTTTGGCGACAGGTCTACCTGCTGACGGTGCTCTCCTTGATCCTGGCCATCTTCTGCGCTCAGGTTCACCCTCGTTACCTCAGCAACGACTGGAAAATGATCAGGATGACAATCTTCTGTTGCGTGGCGGGCGTCGGCGTGGTTCCTGCCAGCCACTGGATCTGGCTGAGTGAAGGGTTCGCATCGGAGATTGTGCAGGTGCGGAAGGAGAGTCGGCGTCGTAAGAAATGGAGATGAAAACCAAAAATAAAATCTTGCAATCCTTTTATTTTGCAGCTGTTTCTGCCTCGTGTGATCGTGATGTACCTGATAGCTGGATCTGCGTTCCTGTTCTACGCCACCAAAATTCCTGAGCGATATTTTCCTGGTGAGATTTCATTTTGTCTTTTATTCGTCTCTCTGTGCTGTGATTTCCAGGATCTGATGAAAAAGCCATTCGGTCATGAAACTACCTGCATCTCCCATGTATCACTAACTGAGACTTATTATCTCAATTGCACCTAAAAATCGAACACAGGATTGTGTCTGATTTAAAAAAATCTTTCCAATAACATCATCCATGGCTGTGATCTATTAAAGCAATCTGCTGTCTGGAGATGACATTCACTGTAAATTAGTGCAATATGAACTGAATGAAGTCCTTGTGTTTCAGTGGAAAACACTGAAACACAAATTTAAGTTCTAGAACAGACCAGACTTTATGCCATTAATTTATATAATTTATTTTAATAATTAAATCTCCACATCCCATAGTGAAGTGTTACTGTTCACTTTATTGCAAAAATATTGTCTTTTATTTTTATTTTAAAATCTAAAAACAGATATAAAGTAATGGTTTTTTTAGACATGAGAACCATTTTTTTAGTAAACCTTTATCAAACATTCTAAGCAAAATGTTTTTTTTTTTTTTTCAGAAGATCGTGTAACATTTGCAGTTACAAGTTTTATTTAGCTGGACGAAGCAAACTTCATTTCTTTATTGATTACAAACTTCATTTCTTTATTTTCAGTAGAAATTTTTTAAATATATGTTTGTCTTTTTTTTTCAGGTCAGGTGAACTACATCGGCGCCAGCCACCAGCTGTGGCACGTACTGGTGGTGGTGATGTTTTACTGGTGGCACCAGACGGCCGTAAACATCATGGGCTTCAGACACAGCCGGCCCTGTCTCAGCCGGACTGGCGGCAGATAAGTGAACCTTTCCTCAAAACGTCACATTACATTAAAACAACCTTCAGTTGTTGCCTTTCCTTGCTGTAAGTGCGAGATGCCCGTGGTGTTGATGCTGACTGGTCGACATTGACCAATATTAAAAGCTCTTAGAGTCTTATAGCTGTGGCATTGCAAAGTAAGTGATGGCACCTTCTGTTTTCACAGCAGCGAACATAAAATTGACTATTGGATCAATGCATGGAGCTGAAATGTTCATTGTTTTGTAGAAACAAACTCAAGTTTGATGTTTTTAAGTGACATATTTTGCATTTGATTAGGTTTTGTCTGGTTTTCGTGCAGAAGTATTTACAGAGAGGATTATTTGAATCAAATTTAACGGCCTGCATGAAGTCTGCCTTCTTTTGCCTGCATTTTTTTAAACTCTTGTGTACTTCTTATGTTTTTATAAGAACTTTTGGAGGAAAAGTAGAAATATTGGTTTAACATCTGAACAGAATTTTTTTTTATCTCTATCTTTGGCATTCACATACACAGCAATATTTTACCTCTAAACCTTATTTTATGTCTAATTTATTTGCAGTTGTCCTGTTCTGCTCTGAATCAACTGGAGCTATTTTTTTTTCGTGTGAATTGATAACAAAGACTGTGGCATTTCACACAACTGATTGCATATTCCAAATGACACCCTTTTCTGGTGCAGATGTACAAAAAAATAACAACCATGTCGTTCCAGACTGTTCTACTATTTTGCTTCCATTTCTAAAAAAATAAAACGATCTCAATTCACATGGATTAAACATTTTCAGCCAAACTGCTGAAATACCCATAAAGTGCCAGTAGGTGGCAATAACATTAACAATACGTGAGAGTACCTGTTTCAATTTAGGTATTAATGTTTTCACCTATTCGCTTGTTGTGAGAAACCTGAGTTCACAAACGTCTCCTCCTAGTGAGAGCAGACATGAATTTGATCAGTGGCTGCACATGTCCTCTGAAAACGTCAAAAATGTGGGTTTTTTGTGTGTTTTCTTTTGTTTTCTTTTGTTGTGTGTCTCATATTTTCCCTGTGGAAAAACAAATGACGTGTGACGGCGTTATATCTGAAAGCATTGTTTTAGTTGCTGTTGTTTTTATTCTTAGTCCTACCTCCTTAGGCTAAATCATGAGCAACAGAATCAATCACAGAGCAGAACGATCACCAATAATCAAACCAGACTGATGCTGTAATTTTGCTTAACTTTTTTTTCTTTTCACAATTCAGCTGTAACCTAATGAACACAACGATCACTTTAAGGTAATCACTTAAAACTGACATTATGTGACTAACTCAGTCTATAAGCAGGGCATGATGGTAAGAGTCTTTTTTATTTTCCTCTACTGCCAAGTATATGTTGATGTAATATCCTCTGGATTGTGTGTGCATGGAGGAATGTACAATATCGATCTTTAATGACAACTGTACTTTAAAAATGTAATTCTAATTGCATGGTTGCACTTTAAGTGCAGTTCAATTATGTTTATGCATGCACCTTCGCTGTCAATCCTTTTGTGTTTAAGTTACAAACTGAATATTTTTTTTATAATTGGTTCAAGTTTTATCAAGATTACTGAAGTAATAGATTATGAATGTAAACGACCAGTCATTATAGTATTTAAGATTAACACAGATATATACCAGTGGAGAATTGCATTGAAATCTTTACTCCGTTTGAAAAACTGATGGAAGTTTTGTTGATTTAAATCTCGGGGGTTTTCACTACGATGTGTCTGTACTGGGTTAAACAAAAATGCAAATGCATCTTAATCAAAATACAGACACAATCAAAAAGATCAGGTGTGGAAGAGCATGTCTTGTGCGTCCAACAGCTTATTAATGTGTTTATCTGCAAGGTAAATGGAGCCCAGAAGACAAGCAAAAACCTCTTTGGTTTTGCAAGCACCAGTTATAGACCGATTGGTATAAACTGTAATAATATAGACCTTTTAAAGATAATTGAATTTACTTTACAGCCTCTAAACTCCTTTAGTTTCCCCTTTATAAAACTTGTTTGTTTTCTTATTGCTGCTTGAATGAGGCCAGTGGAAAATGGAAACTACCTATGTTCATTATATTTTTGTTCTTGCACAAAATGAGATCTGTTATTAGAATAACAACCATTAAATGTTTTTATTTTTGTACATTTTCGCCCTGTTTGCCTTATCTTTGAGTAACTGTACTGTATTTTTACTGTTTCTCACAAACTAGAACAAAATCTTTCTTTAATTTCAAAAACATGAAAATGAATGCATTATAAAAAGCTCTTATGCTGCAGACTGCAGAACTGAATTTGTTCACGGGTACCAAAATAAATCACTGTTTCCCTGTACAATGCTATTTTTTTCCCTGGATGTTCTCTTGTGTGTTTGTGTTTTCCTTGTGGTATTATGATGAAAAAAAGCACTGACCAATGAGATGAGATGAATATCTGTTTCAGTTCATCTGTGAAAAGATATTTTTGAACATTTTGAACAAATAAAGTGTTAAAGAACTAAAGTATGTGTCTCAGAACTGTTCTTTTGTCTAAGTAAAATAAAAAATAGATAATATAAATCTTCCACCTTATTGTTGGTTTAGACAAGAGTGTGGCTCCGTTGTTGAACAGCAGAGGGCAGAACTGAAACGAGTGACTTCAGGTTTTAACTTTATAACATATTTGGAGGTTTTTTTACCTAAAGATTCACATTATAAAGAGTTACTACAAGTTACGAGGTACTTAGAAAAATGTATGCGTTTCCTTTAGAAATTGAAGAGCAAATCTTTGTAAAGATAAGTCTATAAAAGATCCAACCATGAAGAACTGAGGGAATCTCAGAAGGAAGAAAAGTTTCTCAAAAGTTTCTGATACCAAAAAAGCTGTAAAATAGCCTTTTAGCTCACTGCTGAACTGTATTGGCAACATCAGCAATGCGTTTAAATATTTGCAAAATATATGGATGTTAAACACGGGTCCCAAAAATCTTAAAATTTCACTGTGGAAAAACTTTAATTTCCCCTCAGTTCCACTAAACATTCACATCTACTAGACTCTTGAAAGTTCTCACAGACACACATTTTGAGACCAGAAAATGTTCTTCGCATGTCTAAAAGATTGAATTATCTCAAAACAATGTAAAGATGCTTTCTGAGATGGACGACAGAACTCGAATTATATTCTATAAGTTCTAATCAACAAAAGCAATGTTAAAATACAGAAACAGAGTTTTAAGAGTTGCGCGTTATGGCTGATGTTCCCTGCATTGGCCTTAAGTTTAGTTACACTCTATGTGGTCCAGAAACTGCGAGCGCTTTAGTTTTAGAGACATTCTCCCACTTGATCTCCAATTTTGTCGGAACCAATAAGGATTAAACTGTTTTTTGCATAGCGATTCCACATTTTTGCAGTTTTTTTTTACTGGTTTGTTTTACTTAAAGTTTTAATAATGAATAACTAAAGCAGCAATATGTCTGGACCACAATCTGGCTCTTTTGGTGACTTGTACTCTCGAACTTCAAAGATCCTGTTTGAGATATTTATAGACAGGATCTCAAATCATAGCCATGGTGACGAGGACGTCCAGATAGGAAAGCCTCGAGGTCTCATGCTTTTTTGCAGATGATGCATTTCTGTTTGTATCTAGAGTCATAACATCAAGTGTGCTCTGGAGTGTTTTTCAGTCAGAATGACTGTAAACTCTTCCAAGTTTGAACTCTTGGTACTCAACTGAAAAACGGTGGACTTCTCAGTCTCTCATGCAATCGAAGTCATTCTAGTATCTCAGTATTTTATGCGCCAGTGACAGACGATTGCTAGACAGATTAGGGTTTTGTCTGTAGTAATGTGCTCTGTCACTGTAAGGTAGGATCTCAGTTATCAACTTCAGGTCTCAGTTTACCAGTTCATCTACATTCCAGCCCTTATCTATGGTCTGGAGATATGGATCATGACCAAAAGAACAAGATGCCAGATACAAGTGACTGAAATGAGCTTCATGTTTTTGGTGGCTGGTCTCAGTCTTAGCAGAAGGGCCAGAATCTCCGTCATCTTCAGTGAATTACCTGGACAGAGTCATTGTCACTACCTCTGTCCATGAGAATAAATAGTCACCACATTTCTGTTTGTTTTACCTCAATCATGCTCAAATAAATTGAAGCACAGTTTATTGTATCTAGAATGAATTCAGCATGTTATTTATACTATCTCTAATTTGATTCACTACAAATAAAGTTATCCGTGTTTGTTTATAAGCACAGTTGGGTCCAAGGGTTACTACTTGATGATAAAAACTTAATTTCCCCATGTTTCTTAGCCTTAAGCAGGAGGTAACGCTGTGAATTACATATGTCTTTATCTGATCAGCTGACCACCAGCCCCATCATGCACGCTAAACACACGTGCTCCTGCATGACATGGCTGATTTAACCTCGTATCACATGTTTCTATTTCCGGGGTGGAATGACTCTACAACTTCAATGATATTTTTTAAAAGAAAAATTAGGTGGAGATTTGAATTTATTTGAGGATTTTGTGTCACCTAGACATTCTCAAATAGGTTCAAGTTGTACACACACTTTCACAAGTGTGTGATTAAATTTCATTTAGCAGGTTCCACTGTGACGACATCTTTATGCTGTCACTGAGCAAAACCGGCTAGATATTTGTCCACTTTTCTTTTAGGAAATAAATAGCAGGGTTCCTTTAAATTGTTCTTTTAGTCCACATTATGACGTGACCAACACTGTGCTTGACAGTGTCCTTCATATCAAAAGCTTGGTTTTGAGGTTTGAGGTAATAGTTCTTGTAATCTTGGCAAATAGCCCAAACCTGAGTTTCTGCAGAAGGTGTTTGACTTGTCCATGTGGGGAGTTACACACTTCAGTCAAACTTGAAGCTGTCGCCACCCTCTCAGTCAGTGGAGGGGTAAAACTGTGTAATTATGAACAACGACCCTTGTGTTTCTGTGGTTTCCATTTCATTACAGGCTTCAGTCTGGAGGACGACACAGGATGAGGACATTTGAGTTAGATGGTTGAAACACAATATAGTTGATGTCTAGATCAATGTACATTTATCCAAAACACACAATGCATATTTTTGAAATTGATAAACAATAAACAAAAACTTGCTGACCATTCCTAAAACCAGATTTGTTAAAGAACCTCCACTGTTTCTACCAGCGTTATGCCAGAATCTTGTTGATGGCTACAAAAACTTGCGGTCAAAGAAGTTGTAGAAAATCCACAACACATTCTAGTTTCAAAAGCATGGAATTATTTTATTGTGTAAGTTGTTCCCAGAAACTCAAATAAATCATTAAAATACCAAACGTCAGATTGAAATTATGTCGTTGTTATTAGAACAATTTGACACAACCTTGGCTAGAAACATTAGCGTGTATGTAGCTCAGCGCGGTACCATTTTGTTAATCATAACCAATCCTGTCTCGTCTTGGTAAACATGTTGGGTCTCTCACTACATCTGTGTGTCTCTGTAATTACGCCGGCTATACATTGGCACGTAGGCATATCAATCATTGATCGCCGGGGTGCACAGCGAGTTTCTTCTCAGCTTGTTTACTGTTAATAAGTAAAAGATGAACCTCTTGGATAATCCCTGCATACTCAGGGTCAATAAACTGCAAACAGGTATGAGGTTTCTGTTTGGAGGATCACGCTTTCTGAAGGTTCTCCTATCATTTGAAGTCAGAAAAGGTAGTGGTTAGAAGGAATTATTTTTCACCAGACGTGACTTCAGCGTTTGAAAGTATGATGATTATGTTGTTAACTCGGCACCTAACGGTTACTTATGCACAGTTGACTGCTTTTAAATGCGTTATTGGAAAGATTGTGAATGTGTGGCATTTTCCTTCCTAGTTATCTTGAGGTTTAATTTGTTTATTTCTGTATTACTAAAATAAGACTGCAACAGATCAAGCATTTAGGCATCTGAACATGACTTGTTGATGTTAAACCAAGCGTCACACAGGGGATTTAAGTGACTTTGAGAAAGCATGGCTGTTGGTGCCAAACGGACCGGACCATGTATTTTAGGATCGACTAGCTTTTTCACTCTCAAGCATTTTTTGGGCTCACAGAGTGTTTTGAAAAAGGAGCATCATCCAGTGAGCAGTGAGTAAACTACACAAATAAATATATCAAATATGCTCTAAACTTGCAAACTTGCTGTATTGACAATGGAAATACCGGTTGCCCCCATGTCGGATCCAAACTGCAACATATTGAGGAAACCCCTTTAAAAACAAGAGCCAAGACTCATACACTTGCTTCACTGAAGACTCATTTTATTCCAAGTACTGAATAATACAAAATTTTTCTGAATGCTGAATGGCTATGATAAAAAAACAAGAAGTTGCAATTACACACAGAAACATCTAGACACAAATTAAATTAATGCATGGAAGAGTTTACTAATTAATTTATATAAATAGTAATGCAGTCAGTCCATACTTACGATCATGTCTACATGTTATTGTAAGGTTTTTCACATTATGCAGTTAAATGTGGTATCAGTCTCGACAGGAAAAGAGACAATGACAAACAGTAGTTTAACAAAACAAAATACAGCAGTTTGAGCTTATTCACTATTCACAAAGTTTTTGATTAAAAAACAAAACAACAAAAAAGTTTAAAAAGCATTTTACAAAATACACTGGAGACATCACCTGCTGCCACTGGATTCTTTAGTAAAAATATCAAAACGTTTTATAGCACCAAAAGATCTAATACCCTTCTTTATAGCTCCTGCTGACTGTTCAGAACAGGGAATCTGCTCTAAATGCAAGGTTCTCAGGATGAGCAAAGTCCTTGTTCTCCTTCGCTAGTCAGGAAGAGTTTAACCAGCCTTTAAGAAATTATTTATAGCAAAGGCGAAAGTTGGCACGTAAGGAAATGGTGGCTAAATTTACAAGGCTGGACTCTGAAGGTGTGTAGTAAAAACTGCATGGACTTTGTATGTTCTCTCTAAATCGCTTTTATTTTTCCACAAGTGTTTGTGGAACACTCATGAATCAATAACGAAACTCATTCCTACCTGAACATGTTTCTAACAATGATCCAGTTAAGTTAAACAAACTGTCCTTCAGAAACTCTAGAGTGCTATATCTGTTTTAATACCTCTTTTAATACTCTGACAAGATTCCTATAGCAATCCCAAAATACATCTAGTCAGACTTCATAAAAATGTAGAACACATCTACACTTGGCAACTAAAAATAATGCACAGTCACTCTCTGTGGCTGTGTTTGGCTTAGCCTTCAGTTGAGTTCCTTTCCCTCGTGCAGAAAGGAAGGAAGGAGAGACTCCATGGGAGAAAGCGGCATAATTTTCCACCAATGACTCAGTCCTTTGTGTAGGTAATAGATTAAAATCTGTAACAGTGCAGAAAAGTCAAAACCCGGTGAACCAAAACACACTGACAGATTTAATTGCCACTAGTGAAGTGTTTTTAATCACTTGCCCTTCCAACCTTTAGTCACTTTTTAGAAAAATAGAAATTTACCATTGAGAGAAATTTCTCAAACACAATTTGTTCATCAGCATATATATATTTACTGGCTTTTTACTAACCAGTTCTTTGGACCTTCAAATTTATCCCAAAATTAAGGCATAATCCATCATTACTTCAGGGGATACAATTATATGCACACATTCTTCATTTTGCTAAGTCTACTCTTCGTACCTCTTTGTTTTATGAACAAAGTTTCCGTGTTATTCTTTTAGCGCTACCCAGTACACCCTTGTTCTGGCCTACAATCACTTTTAAGCACGTAGACGAAAGGAAAACAACCATTTCCTCCTGTCAAGCTACACCACAGAGTCCTCGACCTTCTTTTCTTCTGCTGCTCTGTTTGCATGAAGGACAGCAGCGTGAACTGTATAAAACAACAGGCTACTTATGTCTTTGTTGTTCTTCCCAAAGAACTCTCCCTTCTGGAGAGCATCGATGACTGAGGTGTTGCAGCATGCAAGAAGCACACTTACGCCGATCTCTTCATATTCCTTGACCAGCGCTTTGAAAGTGGCCATGCCTGTTGAGTCAATGAAAGGGATGGCGGAGCAGTCTAAAACTATAGTGTGGAACTCTAATTCTTTTTGGACAAGCCCCACAAAGACATCAAAGTTGGTTGTCTCCCCATTTGTCTTGGCTTGCTTCTTGGACTTGTCTTTTTCCTTCTTCTCTGCCTTTTTCTTCTTTGTCAGCTCCAAGAAAGGTTCGACCTCGACAGCTTTGTAGAGGGATTTGAGGAAAGAGTTCTTATTGGCAAAGTACAGAGGAGCCTGGAAACGGAAGATCTTAACCCGACTTGGGGCTGTTAGATTCTTGTACTCCTCCACGTCCTCATACAGATCGATGTCGTCGACCCGGCCAAGGAGAGAGACCTGAGAACAAACATTATATCGTGGCAGTTGTGGTATCATTTTGCAAACATGTCATCTTTAATGTTTAGCACAAGGTTTTCAAACGTTAGTCAATGTCCAACAACTTTAAGAAGCATTCCTTGTCCTACACATCTGAATGAAATAATCTGAACTACCTTCTTGGCATGCAGTCAAACTATTGACCCAATCACTTGATTCAGGTTCAGAAACATCTAAAAGTTCCTGGATGTTCTAGGATTTCTATCACTTTACTAACCTTTGGGTTCTGGGTTTTATAGATGATGCAGCTCATTGAAAAGACAATGCCAATGAGCAAGCCTAGCTCCACGCTGATCAGAGCTGTGGCTGACATGGCAACCAGCCAAACAATGGCGTCCATCCGACTGGCTCGCCACTTGGCCGGCACATCCCTGAACTTCCTCAGTGCTCCCCGAAGGCTCACAATGATGATGCAGGCAAGGACACATTTCTGAAGTGCTCGAAAGTATGGAGCGAAGAAGAGGAGGACAAGAAGGACGACAAGGGCACTGATCAGACTCGATACCTGAAAAAGTCCAAATATAAGAAAGAAAAAACAATTAAAAACTGACAATGGAGTGGCAGTATCTCAATACCATGTCAGTGTAAGTAACTGCATCTAGAGGAAAGCGTAATATGTGGAGATATTGACATTTCATCTCAAAACATCAAGCAGATAAAACATTAAACAAGGGTCAAAGCAGCAGCTCTTCACAAAGGACAATGGCCTCATGAGGAAAAAGCAGTCCAACAGACTACAGAGATACAATTAACCCTTTTACCAACATTTTTCCTTAAATTGTGGCCTAAATATGTTGTCAGAGCTGGTGTTACTGAATCAAGAGCAATTTTCATAGCTCGGAAACATTCTGAATTTTAGGAGAAAAAAAAGTCTTTCTCAATCTGACCGTTAGCAAACACAAAAAAATGTTGGAAATTCAATATAGGCTAAAACGCAAAACATTTAGAGCGATTTATTGCCAAGCAGCAAGGAAAATTTAGTATTTTTTACTGGATGTATGGAAATATCTACTTTCAATTAAATATTTAATGTTCTTTATTCTAAATTTGGATCCAAGGCATTTGATTGATTTCACAGCATTCAGTTTGTGATTTTATTGACTTAGAAGACTTTTAGCTTGTAGGTCTTGATCAAAATTCAGATTAGGTTTGTCTTTTTTTCACAGCCTGAAACTCACCTGAGTCTGGCAGCCAGTTGAATCCTTCACCATCGTTTTTGCCAGCGCAGCGCTTGTGGTAAAACAGTGAAAGAAAGAGGGGACGACATTACAGAGTCCAATGGCCACCATCTCCTGGTTGGGACGAACTGAATATCCGTGTTTCTTTGCAAACATCTCAGACAGTGACACGGTGAAGGCAAAACTGCAAGAAATCACATTAAACACGAAGGGTAAGATTATTTTTCCTCTCAGGCATTTGAGTAAAACTGTTCAGCAATTGTGACAAAATTATTTCAACAAGTAATCGTAGAGTTGAAAGAAAAAAGTCAAATAATAAATTGCGGCTGAGGCTGGGGTAGGTGAAATCAGGCAAACCCTGAACCTAAATGGATTCCACTGACTCTTTGGAGAAACGTCTAGCAGAATGCAGCTGGAATTCACTGTATCTTAGATATTCCTGGTCACTTAATGACACTCCAGCAAAACCTTTTTGTTCAATTTTAGATTTTGAATGAGAAACCAGCACAAATATTTGAGCTAATGTAACATCCAGGTGGTGTCGCCACATTCTCTCAACACCATATTATTGGTGGATTAAACATTTAATCTAAGTATAATATTACGATAAGAAGATTTGCAATTTTTAATACAATTCTGGATTGCGTAATAAAAAATGTACCTAAATCATTGAGTAGAAAATTTGCTTTATATGGAAATTAATAAACCCACTAATTTGTGTCTGTAAAGACAAGATAAGAGACATTTTAATGTCAAACATGCTTCCAGTTTGGTCACACCTTACCTAATAACTGCCAAAGGGATGGCATCCAGTGCCACTTGTGGCATAATACTGAATGCAGGGACCTGAGGTGGAGTAAATCCTGTGGGAATGTGACCGGACACACTGGAGTGGTATCGGGTATTGAACTCCCCAAAGTGGCTGGCGAGCGTAGCTCCTGCTACGACTACCAGCTCTGTAGGTAAGGGGATCTTTAGGCGGTCCTTGTAGCGGTCCTGGATCTCTTTCCCAGCAACTGTAACGAAAATATTCAGTATTATACCATGTGAGAGTAAAGTACAACAAGAACACTGAGATTTGGAGATGCGAGAACAGATGAATAACCTAAAATTGCAAAGCAGATGGCACTTGTGATGAGATCACACAGGTTGGTCTTGTGAATGTTGGCGAAGATGTTAAACCAGGTAACGACTACTGTCCCGTAGCCCTGATGACGAGGAATCTTGAGACCCAACAGGTATTTCGCCTGCACAGTCAGGATGGTGACAGAGGCTCCCGTGGCAAACCCGTCGAGCATGGGGGCCGAGAGGTAGACGGAGACGAAGCCCAGCCGAAACACCGCC
Organism: Micropoecilia bifurca; assembly: GCA_903067075.1. Lineage (NCBI taxonomy): Eukaryota > Metazoa > Chordata > Actinopteri > Cyprinodontiformes > Poeciliidae > Micropoecilia > Micropoecilia bifurca. Next base: position 2,949 of record CAEGAF010036303.1, on the reverse strand, counting down.
ATCAAAATCTGATAGAGGGGAGACAAAAACAGCAGACGTTCTGAGCTGTCCTTCATCCTTGACGCTTACAAGTCAAAGAATTGCAGTTTTTACAAAATATGTGCTTAAAAACAAAGTTGAAGCTGCATACAATTTATGTGACTTTTGTATATTTACCTATACAAGGTTATTGATTCCACTGCTAAAACAACCTCAGGAACTATTAATGAATAAGGTGTCCAAACCTTACATTCAAGAACCAAATTAAGATTAACAGAATTCTTGCAGATATGTTGACATATCACTGACTCTACTTTGTCTAAAAGCTTCCACCTTTCCCTGTGATTGGTGTAATTCAGTTTGTCTTCCTATTTTTTCATAAATCTATGACTGAACTTATAATAATAGTTATTGTAGCATAATTTAATCCTGTTAACTGTTGATTTTTTTTTGCTTTGCAAAAGAAAACAGGATCTTAAAATACATTTTCATTTTGAATTGGTGTATTTAACTAACTAACATAGCTTTGGTATAAGTATATCTAAAATCACCCCGTTCCTTTACCTGATAGACACCAGCCAGAAATGTAACAGCAACTGCAATGGCGATGGCGTAGGAATCTTTCCCCAGCTGCAGGCCCATCAGCTCCACGGTGAGCTCGGGTTTACGGGTGGCGTTCAAGTCCAGCGTGTCGTTAAATAGTTGATAAGGAGATGGTGTGGAGTCCTCATTGAGATCAAAACCAGCCTCAAAAACCTCCCTAACCACCACCTACAGAGACGGCATCAACAGCAAATATTCATAAATGTGATAAAAGTGATAATGGTTGTAACTGTTTAGGAACACATTTCTCCAAAGCAGTGGTCTACCTGTCCCACCATGAGACTCATGAGGCTGAAGATCCCAACGGATACATGTCTGGACGTCCCCATGAGAAAGTAGATGATATTAGCGTAAAATGAGGTGTACAGACCATAAATGGGTGGCACTCCTGCTAACAGGCAGTACGCGATGGCCTGCGGAACCAGAATGATCCCAACAATAAGCCCAGACATCACATCGCCCCAGATGTACTCTTTAAGCCTGTACTTTGGTAGCCAGTGCACCACGGGGAAAAACCCCATCAGAGTGGACCGGACCTTCGGTCCAGAGCAGGTCAAACCGTTTTTCAGCTTTGATTTGAGGACGGCGGCTGCCGGCTGTTGCTGGCGAAGCCGCCGCTCCAGGAGCCGGGCCGGTTGGGGGGGCAACGGGGTTTCCGTGTCTGGAGAAACCTCCTCCATGGTCTCGTTGAAGAAGAGGAGGCAGCACAGGGAGAGGAAGGAGAAGATCCAGAGGATGTCAGCTGCGCTCCTAGAGAAGAAACACAGGACTATTGAGTAGAATATCTTTAAGGTCTGTCACAAAAGTTTGGAGATATTTGTATTCTGCAAAAACATATTCAGCTCCGGAAAAAGTTAAGAGACCTCCTAAAATAATCAGTTTCTCTGATTTAGCTTTTTATAGGTATTTGTTTCAGTAAATGTTTGAGTAAAAAAAAACATGTGACAACATGTTTTCGAAATTGCAAGCCAAAATGTAGGATTTATCTGGCATAATCACAAAAATGATGCAGTGCTTTCAGACCTCAAATGATGCAAAGAAAACAAGTTCATATTCATTTAGAAACAACAATGATAATATTTTGACTCAGAAAGAGTTCAAAAGTCAATATTTGGTGGAATGACAGTGAGGTTTTCAATGGTGGTCTAGTCATTTTGTCCAAAGCTCTATACCTTCTTATCAGGTGCGCCTGTTCACTTACTTCTCAACTCAAACAGCAACTTGGCCAATCACTCGATTCATTTAGGCACTTATAACATCGAGCATCAGAGAATGGAGAAGAAAGAGGCTTTAAACGTGATTGTTGGTTGGGAAACTGCAGATCTACTGGGAATATGGAGATCAGTCCATAACATCCAGGAAGCGGATGGATTGTTCTGGAGTTACAGCAGGCCACAGTCCCATTTCATTTAGATAAATCCGTTATGGCAAATCATGCTGTAAACTTCTCAGATTGATCCATCCAAGGAGACGATTCACCCAAAATTACACAACAATTGCACAGTCGTAGCCTTGGATGAAGACAATGGACCAACAGTGAGTCGACAAATAATTAGACGGTTTCATGAGAGCACAATGTAGCATCACTGATGTGCAGATTAACTTCCCCACGTTACTGAGCTAAATCCAGGTGTTTTGGTTATGTCATAGTACTAAAAACAAAACTAACAGCTGTTAATCATGCTTTAATGGTAATGAAAGCAGTTGCACGATCTAAAGCACAGGTATGCGTTTCCTTGTTTGTCATCTTTACTATGTGCAGACGTTGTGTGTTTGGATATCTTTGTCTGGGTTGAGTTAAAGGCAAGTATGCAACCGCAATGAGAAAATGAAGAGTATCTCTATACAAGGACAATAAAACAACCCAAAAGTGCTGGTCAAGAAGTCAGAACTAAAAATTGACAGGAAAACAAACTAAACAAGCATCCATGGGTCTGACTGCACGTCAGCAGAGACATGCAGCATTAATTACTGAACTGATAAACTTTAAACTATTCATATTGTTTTGTCAATCTTCTGAATCTTCATCCCCCTGGCGCTAATGTGAAGTGAGCTTACTGGAATTTCCTGTCAACGTTCAGATGAACTACATCAAAACTTTTCTTTTAGTTTGCTAAATGTCAAAAACAAAAATGAAATTCAATCAATGAGATACAGTGTTATTGTAGCATTGTTTATAATGATGTAAATGCAGGTGCAGACTCACTATTGTTGAAATGTTCTGTGTAACTCCTCTCTGCAGTATTTATATATATATATATATATATATATATATATATATATATATATATATATATATATATAACACACTGCTATTTTATATAAATCATGATTAAAAACAGTGGGTGTAAATATCTCAAGTCTCGA
>CAEGAF010036296.1:0-44906 GCA_903067075.1 Micropoecilia bifurca | reverse complement strand
TTTTACTATTTTATTTTTTTCCCTGCGCACCTTTAAACAAAAGCCTCCACACACCCCCCCCCCCCCCCCCCCCGCCCCCTACACACACACACATCGTCTGTTGGCCTCTCCAGACACCCCACTGCCCTTCTTATATTGTCACACATCATTAGTCTTTTTTAGGCCAAGTTACAGCTTGCTCTTTTTAGGTCTACAGACCAGCTAACTGCTACAAATGACAGGTGGTCTGCTAAGTCAGTGTTGTGAAAACATGACATAAATAGAGAGAAGATGACTTGATTAACTGGTCATCTATGACTGAGACTGAGATTTACATCCACTCCCAGCCCGGCAAACTTCAAACAGAGATGCAACACATTAAAAGCTGGAAACCATTTTCAGTCTTTGATTTATTATTATAACCAGTATAACCAGCATTACTGTAGTCTTGTCCTACTATTTCACACCAAGTGATACTTTGAGATGGTCAATAACACAAACCTCCCCTCCCCAAAAGAGTGTGGTTTTAACATGACAAACAAAACATCTTTACAAAACATATGTAGGGATATCTGTAAGTATGAATTAAGCATAGAGCCCAAAATAATTCAATACATACATTTGAACATTTAGTATTGAGCTGCATAAGTGAATATACATTTTCAGTTTTATACTTTTTTTAATCAAAATGCAAACAGATGAAAAGTGAATAAATTTTACTTTTAAAACAATCTTAAATATACAAAAAATTACAGTAATATGAAGGTTCAATAACACAGAAAAGAGCACAGAAACATTTTTGCATTTTTCCTCTATGAAGCATGCCCAGGAATGACCTTACGCCAATATCACATTGAGTCAGTTGTAGAATATTAAGCTAAAGGTCAAAGAGAGGTTAACTTCTGACAAGGCGGCATCAGGAACATCCATCCTCATGTGCACTTTTCATTTATGCCCCCACTTAATGAGTATGTCCCTGCAATGTAAAAGAATATGAATTATTATGACACTATATCAATGGCCTCTTTGTATAAATAGGAGCCATAATAACAACAACAGCATTACAAACAATAATTTGCCCTCTGGTCTGACAAAAGAGCCAGCATGGAGGTGCCATTTGATGTGTCCCACGCTGGGCAGCTAAGGCTCATAAAACAAAGTCTTTGTACCAATTGCTCAGAGTTCACATGAGGGGGACAATATACACAGTTCATTACATTTTGTCAAAAGGCGCAATGAAATTTGTGTGGGACATTGTTTCTGTGCATGTCTCTCTCCATGGAATTTCTGATTGTCGATGTTGCTACAAGGTCTCTGCTAATGAGTTTTGTCAAAGACAATTACAGACTTGGTGAAATGGACAGAGAGGGGATGAAAAGCTGGCTTTGTGCGTTCTGGGTAGATGTTGCACTGCGACCCCTGCTTCTATCTCTAACCTGGGTTTGACCTCTGCTCTGTGTCCAAAAATCCAGGTCTCAGTTCCATCATCAGTGACATGCTTGAGAAGCAGAAGCCACTACTGCTCCCTTTACCAGTGTCCTCAACTTGATGCCAGTGCACCAGATATGGAGCCTGGCACAAAATAACATTAGAGCACAACTTCTTCTGTGGACCTTATTCCCTTTACCTTGTGCCTGGTGACTGCTCTCATCTGCCAAGAGTGGGAATAAAGGCTTTTCACTAAAATCATAGTGAGAGCTAAAGGTTTCCATTTCAGCTTATATCAAACTCCATTTGATCACTTTGACTTGTTCAAGTGTTATCACAGTAAGAAGCTTAGAGTTGCTATTCAAAACTTTTTTCACATACTGGCTTATTTCAGCCACAAATTTCTATGTAGTTTTGTTGAGATTTTACAAGATAGTTTAGCACACAATTGTGCAAGATAAGGAGAAAGTGGAAGAAAACAGATCAATGGTTCTCAAATTATTCTTACTAACAAAAATATGTGGCCTAGAATTCAGGGAATACTCCATGTAGTTACCACCGCAGGTCTCAGTCAAATTAACAGATCTAAAGACTCACATTTTTACCCTTCTTTCTTTGTCAGATTGGATGGAAAGCATTTATGAACAGAGCTAGAACTGGATTTGACGAGGCTATTCTAACACATGAACATGCTTTGATGTAGACCGTTTTATTGCACCTTTTGGGTGTATGTTAACATTGGCTGCTGCCATCAGTCACCATCCTATATCAAACAAATAGTGTATTCAGAGGAATGTGTGGGGTTACCTTTCTGCCACACATAACTTGAAAACCCAAAAGATTGAAATCTGGTCTCATTTTTTCCAGAGCATCTTCTTCCATGTGTTTGATGTGACTTTTGAGAAACCGCCAGTGACACTTATTTGGGCTTTCTTTTAGCAATGTGTTTCCTAATGCCACTGTTTCCTAACTTTGGATTTGTGGACTGCAAGTCTACTAGCTGACAGGCTCCCCCACTGCGCTGTGGGACACTGCAGTTCCTTCAGAGTTATCCTGGTTGGTTTTGTTGATTGATGCTGTGGCAATATGTTGGGTGGCTTATAGTCTTACAGTTTTTCCATACTATTTCATTTTCAGAAGATAGATTGAAAACTATTGATTTTGTTAAGTGGTATCACTTAGAGTAGGAATGCAAATCTATGCAACACTATTTCTTGTAAAGCAATTTGTAAGAAATGTGTAATTGTTCATCGAACTGACAGTTGTACACTGTTTTGTGTTGGTCCATCACTGTGAAAAGTTAAAGGGGTATTAATACATTGTCAAAGCTCTTAAATGGCCCTTTTGTTGTTTTCTCCATTGTCACTACACTGCTAAATACACATGCACATGCCTTAACCAGATGACATCTGTTATTATTCAACGATTCAAACTGAAAACATAATATACAATCATACCCTTTCATTTATTTGGAAGCAAACATGTAAAGAATATACAATCAGAAAACAAAAACAGTGAGAGTATTTTGATCCAGTTATTTTCAGTGTTGCATTCTGTTTGTTACGATGATGTTTTTTTTTGCTTACTGACCTTAAGTTAGCGTCACCAACATCAGAATAATCTTCTGTGCCATTTTAATGCCCTTTACTAATCCCCAGAATCTCATTTTTTAATCTCAGGCTCTCCTTCTGTTTTTCTTCGCCTTCACATTGGGCATCTGTTGGCTTTTGGTGCTTGTTCCTGATGCTCTAGTTGGTTCTTAAATAGGGTACGTTGTGCCATAGGATGACCACACACTGAGTGTAAAGTTTAACGCATTCTCTTCCTGTATCTTGAGTTTGGGTCCGTCATTAATTTCTCATAAATTCTTCTATTCATTGTTTAATAAATAATGACATGGTGGAATTGGTGGTGTGTAGTTTTGTACCCGACAAGTACAATTTAAATAATTTTAGAGGGGTAAAGCCCAGATAATTTGATCTGACAGTTGGCAGAAAATGATCTTTTTACACTGACGGCATCTCATTACAGCAAATATAAAATAATATTAGTTTCCCCGTAAGTCTTCAGTAATATGAATGTATATATTTGCAATTATCTCTGTGTTGTTTGGTCTATCTTTATCCATCTGGTTGGATTATTTAGTATTTTACTGTGGTTATTCTGTTCAAAATAAAACTAGAAAAAAAAAAGATGATCGGAAAGTAACCCCCACAACTGGACACATAGCTGACATGGCAGTTTCAAACTACAAAAATCACATGGATCAATGTTTCTACAGATTTGTGGCCTAAGCAAAAATGAACAGTCAAATGTGTCATTATCTTCAAATTGCTTGCCGTACACAAAGTACACCTGGGCCGTGACGCGAACACAACACATCTACTCTGCAAATCCCAACCCCACCTTTTCGTCCACAGGACCCCAAAACGCAATGAACTCAGAGAAGACATCCTACTAAATCTTCCCACCATATACAATTAAAACCAAATTTGTCATGCCTTTAAGTTGGAGCAGGTGAATTTTCACAACATGTAAAACATGTTCTCATCACTGGCACCGAGAAAAATTAGTTTGTGTTGACATTCAGGTGATTATTTAGAAAATCAACATTTCAATAACTTGGTTTAGTTGTTTAGGTGTTAAAGAAAATCCTTAAACTTGCCTGAAACTCACAAACTCACTCTTTTGTCATGTTGTATGACATGGACACAAATTACATTCAACACCAATGTCATGAACCATTCATTTTATATGGAGCTGTGCAGGTGACAAGCTGCAAAGCCAGTCATTTGGACAGCACACAGAAACTCTGTTGGTGGCAGAACTATCAATTTTCTTCAATTTATATGTCAAACATCCCAAATTCAGCCTGTGCCAGTAACACTGAGGCTCTAACCCAAGTAGACCAACACGTCAAACCAGCAGCTCATCTATCTTGTATTTTCAGCCCCACTCTTGGTTATTTTCCCTTACAGACAGGCAGCACACTGACTAGCAGCTCCTACAGTATAACGAACAGCCTCTTTCACCCGAATACCAAAGTATTCCCCCGTCCATATTACTTGCAAAACCATCAAGCAGACTAACAGCATGGCTGTGTAACCATATGGCGTCAACCGAAAAATGTCTCCACTGGATTATAGTTGGATCCTGCTTCTCTGTATGGAGCTTCGGTGACAGATAATACAGTGGTTGTGCAAGTCAAATGATTTCCTGCTAACACAGTCTACACACCTGCATGATGTCTACATCAGCTCAGTTTACTGTTACTCATGGCTCTCGTATATCAAACAGACACACCAAGGAATGCAGAGGCATTTAACGGAATAGCATCCTCATGATTACAGAATGTATCATTACTGTGATGGTGCTAACCTCAAAACCTATGCGTACCGAGTTCAAATAATTTACAGCGAGGCACTTTAAAATCATGAAAATCAAAAAGCAAAAGATTTACGACGATGAAAGCAAGCCTATAGTTTATGAACCCAAATTAAAGTTTGGAGTTTGCCGCTTGAACCAAATGAAATGCATAAATTGGCTTTGTTTGTCACCAACAAGCCAAAGTAGCTCTTACCAATCTACATGAATGCAGAAGCCATAAATTGTGGTAGATTTGGAAGAAAATGCTAAAAAAAAAAGTCTTTGGTTGTTGCACATCAGCAGTGCAGCAAGGTAGACGTCTGAGGCAATGAACGAGGGGACAGGGAGGAAGAGAGAGAGAGAGAGAGAGAGAGAGAGAGAGAGAGAGAGAGAGAGAGAGAGAGAGAGAGAGAGAGAGAGAGNAGAGAGAGACAGAGAGAGAGAGAGAGAGAGAGAGAGAGAGAGAGAGAGAGAGAGAGAGAGAGAGAGAGAGAGAGACAAAGGTGACACAGAGACCACACATCTCCAAAGTTCTCTCTCTTAAACACTGTGGGATTGTAAAAAGTGCAGGTCCCATTATTCATGGGTGGGATTTCTCTTTCTCAATCTTACAGCAAGCAGGCAAACAGCCCAAAACCCGTCTGTGTCAAATGATGGAGCGTAATAATTACGCCCCTTTTATTGGCCATCTTATTCCAGCCATGACTGATGCAGCTCCCAGCCCTAAAGTGTTTCCATTTGCACTTTCATGTGGCAAAACCGAGCAGTGAAGAGAAGCCCCGGCTCGCCTGCCTCTCAAAGGTAGGCCTGACAAAATATTTATGACCTGACGTAGAGTCACTTTTAATAGGGGACTCCTGACCTGATCCAGAGAAGGCTGGCTGTTGCAACATGCTTATCTCCTCTGTAATTAATAAACCTTCAAGGAAGTCTACTGTGCTCGTATAATGTGGTTGACTAAAAATATTAACTGACACATTTCTGTGGAATCACGCTTAATCAAGGAGGAGGATTGCAGATTCCTGTCTAAATGCAGCAGAAATAAATCAGTGACCTCCCTCTACTGGCCAGAGGGCAAACTACATTAAAGTGAATTAACAGCTCCTCCGCTTTTATGGCCACAGGAAAAAAAAACTGAGTACACCAAGAATAATTTAGCTAATAATCAGCCTCTTAAAATATTACAGTTATGTTCTTCAGTTAAACAAACTAAAACCCCTGAAATGATTACACGGAGGCCTAATGTCCCTATGTGAACCCAAATGTCCTGAACAGCTTCTACAGAACATGAAATAGCTGGCAGCAGAAAAGCCTCATCCATTTTTGAAATGCACCGCAAGCCTCCTGTATCTCAAGGACGTGATGGATGGCAAAGGAAGCCAAGTAGAGATGCACTGATAAAAGTACATTATTGGAAATTACTTCAAAGTTTCTACCGCCAAATCCAAGCCAGTCAAAATCCCAATCACTGTTTTATGAGTTAACTTTCCAACTGTTGTCACCTTTTGAAATCCTGTAGCAGATTTCATGGTTTCTAGTTTGAAACCAAAATTTACAACAGCAAACTGCTCCTTACTGAGCTTTAACAGCCTATAAGGTGGTGTGAGGGGCTGCACATGGTGAAAACAGATAGTTTCCGCCATATTGGAAGTTATGGGGAAAGTGTTACCTAAAAATGAAAGCCATAAATCATTTCCCTCTGTGATTATACCATTAACAGGAGCATGGTTTTGTCGTTTAGGTCATGCTAATAGTTTGAGGTTGCGGCCATGCACGATCGCATTTGTCAGCAGAAGGGAGTCACTGTGAAAGCTGAGTTTGTATTGATGGTCTTGCTTTAGTGCTTCAGCTTTTCTTTGCCTGAAAGCTGCAGAAGTTGTCAGCATCTGCTCTGGATTTTGCTTTTACTATTTTTTTGTGTCGCCTCCAACTGGAGTTTCCATATTGGGCTTGGCTGTGGTCTTCCACACACACAGAGAGAGAGAGAGACCCTGCAACAAACTATAAGAGCATTTTGCACTCAGCATAAAAACAGCGGACGCCGGCAGAGCACATATTAAATTTGTTACTAATTTTGAACTTGGCATGGTGAACTACGAAGCTGGAAGCAGCCGAGTTCAGCCTGACTTCGACCACAACCACAGTGCAAACAAAGCATATGGAACAGCAGTTTTTAGTGTTCTACTGACAGTAAATGTTTAGGAAAGGAACCTTTAAAAATAACCCAGCGTAATAGAATTAGTGAAGGAAGAGCTGCCTGCCAACATGTTTTCCTCCCATTCTTACTTCTGCACATCGAAATGATGCTTTTAGAAGCAAATCCAGAGCAAAAGAAAAAAAAAATTAGGATCCTGTTTTATTATTTTTCCCCCATTTATTCTCATGAGCTGCCTGTGGCAGGGAAAGGTTTGGCATCTTATTTCATCAATTTAACATCACTGCCCAGGAGACAGCTTAAGAGCTGGATATCAAAATGCATTAACTTAATTCACTGTGTGCATACTTGAGTAGTTTACACCAATTATAAAACAGCTGTGGTCGGATATGTATGTTTGTTGAACAGCAGTGTGTATGAAATACTCACTATTCAATTTTAAAACAGCTTCTTTTGGATTACATTTTTTTTTTATGTTTACTGCCAGTTGGAAGCAGGGTTTGTCTTACCGCAGTGGTCTGCATGTGGCTGTTTAGAACTCTGAAAGTGTGTGATATTCTCCAGGTTTTTTTTTCTCTTCCATTTTTCTTCTTCCCCTTTACGGCTGCGCTCAGAGCGACTCCGTCAAACAGGATGTAATTGTGAGCCCAGCTGCGTCTGTTCCCCATGGAACTGCAGTGACCTCTAGAGACAGTTTTCTCCACATACAGTGCAGGAGTAGTGAGTAGTGTGTGAGCACAAATTAGCCAAGGTGCGTGTTCTCTATGTTTGTGTGTGTCAACAAAGGCTGAAAGACGACTCGAGTTTGAAAAGTCTGGCTTAGCGTTCCGTTAAAAGCAACCCGTGCTCAAGGAAACGCCAAACGCTGCACTCACCAGACAATGCAGGCGGACACAAACACACACACATACACACACACGCACGCACACGATTCACAGTGTATACCGGCGCTCACGTGCACACGCATAGTTAAACAAACTCCAAAAGACAAGACCCAGGGCCACCCTGCAGATCACCCTGATCAGTGTGAGAGCCTCATCTTCTCTGATCTAATATGTTTAGCAAACAGTCATTTATTCTCCCCCAATCAATAACACAGAGAAGCATGTGTTTATGACTCTGCCTTAACTCACTCAGTTCATCTACAGTTCATTGAAGGAGCTCTACCCTCTAGCCTGCTTCAGTCACTGACTAGTTTATCATTTATCTCTCCCTCACAAATTGATGGTGGGAATGTTATTTAATATCATATTTTCAGAACAAATATGCCTGTCCAAATCGGTGAGGTAAAATCTCTTGACATGACTGCGGCAGCGGGGATAGATGCCAAATAGTATTTTATGCTTCCTCTTTGCAAATGGTGTTTTCTTTAGAAGGAGGCAGAAAGAGATCTGCAAATTTTCAACGCATTTTGATGTGCAAAACTGCCACACACCAAGAAAGGGAGTCTGTAACCTTCAGCTGCACTATGGAAATGGGGGGGCTGCAGCTTAATAAAAATGATTTTACTGCGTCTCTGAACATGCTTAATGATTTGCTGCGGAGCCTTTACACTCTTAAATTCCCAAGGTGGAAAATTATCCAGAATGGAACGTTCTCAAATGTAGGCTTGAATCAATATCAGATGCCTGCTAAGTTTCATTTGAGAGATTACTTGATTTCACATCTTGCTATGGAACAGAGACTTTAGTATAGAATAGAGAACATTCATACTCAAAAGTGCATGAAAGGTTAAATAAATGTACTTATTATACCATAAATATTAGCACTCTTTGTATATCAACAAGATATGACAAAGCCTAGTGTGATTCACTTTACTTTACTTTATGCCACACTTGAATAGAACCATCTAATATTGTGAATAAACACCTTTTGCTGTAACAACATCCAAGTATAATAGTGAGCTGTTTTTTTCCAAAACAATTTAGGCTCAGTCAGACTGCATGGAAGTTTTCTGAAAGCAACAATTCTGTAGTCTAAGAGGATTACCAATTTGTTTTCAGTCTGTTAGAGGGACATTCAAACAAACTAGTAATGCATTCCATTGAAGCTCCAGCTGCATTTCCTGAAGGAATCTCAATCTCTTCCCCATTCCCTACTGTTTTGTAAACATGGGTTGTCCATCTATATTCCCATCAACTCATATCAACTTCCCTGTCCCTGCTGAAGAAATGGCCCCCCACAGCATGTTGCTGCCACCACCACATGTAACTATGGGCTTGATGTGTCAAGCCTAACATGTGGTGTTATAGTTTTCTCTCTAAACTACTATGTTTTGATCTAATTTATCCAGATCATCTACTTCCACATGCTTGCAGGGTTTACTATGTGACTTTAAATGGGACTTCTTATAGCTTTCTGTCAACTACATGATAGATAGATAGATAGATAAATAGATAGATAGATAGATAGATAGATAGATAGATAGATAGATAGATAGATAGATAGATAGATAGATAGATAGATAGATATTATATTGTTCCATAAAAACCAGATTTGTTAAGTGCACAACTAGATGTTGTCTTCTCATTTGAAGTTAATAGTAGTATTTTTTATTTAGGGATTTCAGGTTTAAAGAGGCTGAAAACGTACACTCCACACTTGTCAGATTTTTATTCGTGAAGCATTTTGAAAGCTATGCTGCCTTTTTCTTAAATTTTTTTTACTATTCACCACTTTGCATTGGTCTACTTAAAATTGAAGTTGTAACATAACATAACATAACATAACATAACATAACATAACAAACAATATTCAAGTGGTATAGATGATTTTTAATGAGCACTGTAGTGAAATAAACAACATGGTTTTGCTTTGATATTATAAGCCGCTTAAGGTCTAACAAAAGAGGACAATTCCTCTCAAACAATAGGAAAAGCTAGCTTGGAGACAACACGTGCTCCAGGTGTCACTGTGACCAATACTGCATGTGTTCATTTACAGTGCAGGCTGTGCTTCCCATTAGCCGTGTACAGTACAGTGCGGGGCGATGCACAGATGCCATGAGTGGTGCCATACGGCCGATAGCTCATTAAAACTCAGATGGAAGGCATGAATCAAAGGAGGAGAGGAGAGGAAACAATCAATCTGCCTAATGGGAATCCCCTGTGAGGAGCGTGGGCCAGCCATCCCAATGCAGCTGTAGCAGCTTTTATATGTGACCTCCCAGCTTAAACGGCACACCAAAGTGTCCCCAGCGCCACCGTTGCTGCCTCCACTACAGAACCCAGGACGCACACCAAAAGACACTAATCCCCACAAAAAGCTATTAGCGCAGGGCCTCCCACAGAGCATGTGGGTGCTACACGATGGCGATGTGGTTTCCCGAACCAAAGACTGGGAGACCTGACATTCTCATTTATCTCCAAACATCCCCTGCACATGTGTCGTCCATATCCTTCCAACCAGGGAATGACACCCAGCTTGATGTGGGGGAGAGCAGCGGGGGTGTGGCAATCAAAGAAGCAACAGGGACTGGATTTATAGCTTGGAAGGGCGCCTGAGCGCTGGGAGGTATGTGCAAATTGTATGTTTACTGTCAGTGTGTGAGGTTGTGGCTCAAATTAAGACATCATTGTTGTGGTTTAAAGTAACTAGCACTTCTTGGGGTCAAGGTTAGGTTTCACGCTACAGTTTACCTGAACTTTGGCCCTGATAGTCCTCAGGCAGCACTCAGGCGCTTTGATCTGCCACACTGCATGCTCTTTGCCCACCGACAACTACTTATCTATTCAGCGTGGAGTTGCCAGCAGCCCTTTAAGAATCGAGTTATGCTAAACAGAGGGTGATTTAAACCAGAGGTTGAACTCTGACCCTAGCTTAGAGGATAATGTCCCAGGCAAGGAGAGCAAAGTCCTGTTAGCATCCATGAATCAGGTCCCCACCGACATTATTTCAAAATTGCTTAGTTGCATGAAACTCCCTTTAGTGCTGAACGGACTTTCATAAAATTGATTTTCTGAGTACACCCTTTTAGCAGCTATAAGCTTGAAATATGAACCCTTCATTGCTGAAAGCATTTCATTTTTTTGCCCCTGTGACTAATGATCCAGGGAAGGGGCGCGTTTGAAATTCTTCTCAGAAGCCATTTCCATAATTAAACACTGCTAATTATAGAGCTTTGGCTGACTTTAAACAAACAGGCACATGTGCCGAGCACTCTTGCACGCTTTCACTCTGAAAATTTATGCAAATAGCGCCCATACTGTGTGTTTTCTAAGATGAAACTGACAACATTAGGACACGTTGCTCGTGCTCACAAAGATCAGAAAGACACAGAGGGTGATGCTGAGGGGAAACTAACACGGGATTTTCAGTTTGAAGGAATTACCCAACGCAGGTGTGATGTTCTGCACAATGAGGATCAAAGACCGCACAGCAGCAGTATCAGATGGTGAAATGTGCTCCCATACACGTGTGTATGTGTGTTTGTCCATACATGAATATGCATTCATTCATTACTATGAGTGCCCTGAGATAAAAAAAAAAAGTCCTTGCCTTGACTAAAAAGAAAAAAAAAACATTTTGGCGTTGTTGACTTGTGTGCCATGACACTGCTTGTCAATTTATCAGCCTGCGACAGCAAGCCACTAGAAGCTATTATTTCAGACAAACGAAAATTATATATGAAGATTAACATCTAGTCATTTGTTCGAGAAAATACTGCTGGAAATAAACAGGGTGCAGAACTGAGAGCTGTGCTGCCAGTAATTCACATATCAACAGCGGTTAAATTATTAAAAAGATTGGAAATCATAATTGGCCATATATTTTTCCCCATTCTTCTCCACACAAGTGGCTCGCCTGGGGTACTTGACATTCGGTTCTGGTTTGTAATGTAAATGACAGAACCTATTTTCCCCATATCTTAACAGGGGATGGAGTGATTGACTACTGAATATAAGCAAGCTACAGGTGGGGGTCAATTATCATTTGAATAATCGAGCATCTGAGGCTGCCTGGCTTGACTGTGAAGTGTGACACATTTTTATCTTTATGCATTTCAATGAAGTCAGACTAGTACATAAAAGGTTATCACCAAGGAAACATATTTGCCTAGGCACAAGTTAAACAGGAAAGTGAGATCAGCATAGATATTCAATTTAACCAGTCAACCCTGACCTATAAATATTTCAACAAAACCCAATGAGGACCCCTCCCTCTTCTCCAACCCCCTTCTTTCCTGCTTTGATCCAATTCTATTTCAGCAGCAGGAGATACGAGAGATGAGAGGGAGGAAGGACGCACGGGAATGGAGGGAAGGCGTGAGCAAAGAAATTCACTCAGATTGTAGCTTATCTATTAAGTGAATTGTTTAATGCATCTACCATCTCCCAACCCTTGGGATTAGACCCAAGTGAGAGGAGAAAGAAGGGACAGATTTACACAACAGGGCACTGGTGGCTCCAAAGTTGAAGAAGAGGCGTAGACTAATCTATAGTTGTGAACTGACAAATCTGGCCTGACACGGCGCTCAGTGGTGGCTAGACTCAAGAGATGGGCATTAATCACAGCGTGTGCTCAGCTGAGAACACAGGCACACTGGGGACGCCTCAAAGTGAGCTGGAGGTTATACAGGCGAAGGGATTAATCAATACAGACCCATAATAACAGCCAACCACAAGCACTTAAAGCCCCACCGGTACCAAGGTATGGCAACAGTCACTGGGCCAACTGGCTCAGACACTAACTCAAAGACGCATTCAGGCAGAAGCTTGCGCACATGTACTTTTATATTCAACACAGTGAAAGTTATTCTGTAGTCAGAGCTCAATGCAGATACATGAACATTTAGGAGCCTCAGGGACTCAGGAGGCATAAATTCAACATAGTCACTGTAAAACTTTTGTCAGCAGGAGCTCGTGCTGAAAGCAAAAAGGAAAAGTAACGGTTGGGTTGATAGGAACATGTGCTGCTTGAAAGTCATTTCTATAGACTTATAATGTTACCATTAGAGCACAAACATAGTGGATCTTTGTTAAGTAAGAGAGGAGTTATTTTCTGGAGTTATACTCTTGACCTGTTTCTGGAGTCTAAATCTATCTTTGCTATGTTGGGCACCCATACATGAGTGGCCAATTATTTGATAGGTTAATGTAATGATAAAAAGTTCTACAAAACCACTAATATGATAATCCAAGTGTCAAATAAGGGAGGCAGGTAACTGCATTATGTCATCTGGCTATTTTAAGGTGACAGAAATTTAATGTTGGGTCTCTCCAGGTTTTGGTCTTGGGCCACTTTTATAGTTTTGGTGTACCACAGCATCTCTTACCATACAGATGGCATACAACTTTACATTTCTGTGTTACTATATGAAAACAATCCCTTATAGAGTAATATTTATTTTTTTACAGAATGAGTAAGTGGTAAGTGGATAAGATCAAATTTCTTCCACCTTAAAGCTGCAGTATGTAGCTTTAATAATTAAAATTTTTTTTAACATATTTGTTAAACTGTCACCATGTAGTGACACTATAACATGAGACAGATAATCTGTGAAATAAATCAAGCTTCGATTCCTCTTCCCTGTGGTCCTACTGCCGTCCACAGAAAGACACGTCTCGATCAGAAACAACCAATCAGAGCCAGCACTGTTGGCTTGTTACCACTTTAAATCTATTACAATAATAAAATGTTAAATCAGAACACATGACATGTAGATTTGACAGTATTTTTCTACTAATGTTATGTTTTTAGATAAGATAAGATGTGTCTTGTTCTTTGTAGAGTTCTTGTTAATTTACCTTTTATTTATTGTTCTTGACAGTTTTTCTGATTACCTTTATGTCTTTTTTCTTCTTCTTATAAAGCACCGAACCATGTCTTGTATGAAAGATGCAGTAAAAATAGGTTTCCCTTGCTTTGTCATGGGGCAACATGACAGCGCATATTATCCGTATTATATACGGCTACTGTGTGCACCACTGACATGATGAGGAAAATATGACCACCCCCTTACTTGGAGCTAAATACTGGGGGGGAGACTGGGGAATCAGATAACTCCAGTGTGCAATGGGCTTCAAAAACTAGGATAAGCATTCTGTCAATGTCCAGTCCTCCCTCTCTGTAGGAGCCTGCCACCCAAAGAGACCTCGATCAGCAACCCTCTCCAACCCCCCACCACCACCCATTTTCTGACAGCAAATCTGTTAGCCTCGCCCCCACACTTCATACAGCAAGTAAAGCAGACAGTGTAGCAGGAGGTGAAAACTCCAGCTATTTGTCAACGTGGCGCCCGTGTCAAAATGTCAGGTCTGGGGACATTCCCCATGCAGCTGGGCTGTTAGCTAAGGAGACAGGCCGTATGGCTGCAGGAGGAGCAGGCTGTCACCGGGCAGTCAAACTGCCTGAGACCAATAATCAAGAGACTCTTTCTTCCTCCTATTCATCTTTTACATCTCTCCTCCATATGTTATCTGTGCTCAGTTTCTGTTCATAAATCTTTTCCATTTCTTCTTTTCACTCGTATTATTTTCCCTCAGCCTCTCTTTTGATTTCATATCAATCTGGGAGTTCATCCCATTAATCTGTTGGTCAAATATCAGGGCTATTCTCCTTTATCAGTTTTTTTTTAACCAAAATAAAAATGAATGTGTTTTTCTCTATTCGATCAATATCATCAAAGCGGATCTCACATGTTTTTTGTACTACTCTTGTTGTAAATGTAAAACATAATTGGAAAATCAGTTATGGTAAAAAAAAAAACTATCTTCATGGTTTTTAGACATAAGATTTATTACGTCAAAACATAATCCATATGTTGTGAATTCATTGTTTTGATTCTCATTTTGTGGTAAAATGGAGACCGTTCTGTTTTCAATCTCACATTTTCTAGTGATCAATGTTGCGTTATCAAAACAGAAAACATGTCCATATGCGTCATAAGAGCCTGACTAAAATATGCATTCCCCTGCCGACTCACTCCAAATAGATTAGGAAGTAAAATAACAATAACAGAAAATAAAAATCAAGGCAAACATGAAAAAACAGCATTTGCTGCATTCATGAATGACATATTTATTGCTCTATCTTTTCTTAAGCTTCTTTGACTTGGCATTTACTCAAAGAGGGTGGAGGATTTACTGTGGAAAAATGCAAACAGGGTATTAATGGGTCAAGTGCGGCCTACTTGGCTTAATAGCAGATTATGGACCTTTTCTATAGAAGAACACAAATTCTGTTTCAGACTGGGAATAGCTTCTGATATGTACTTGCTAATTTGGTTTCAAAAAATGGAATTTAAGATCTTAATGGTTTATCTTTGGAGAAACTTTTTTTTCTTTTTTTTTTTTTTTTTTTTTGCTAATTATTGTGAATGTCTCTTCCTGGTGTTTTTCTATGTCTTTCTGTTTTTCTGTCCATTTTGTTGTTTTTTTTTTTCATCTCAACACCCCTCCCAGAGTCCATCTGGTACCTTTTGCTCCCCCTCAGAATGAGGGCCGGTGGAATTCCCTGGCCTAATTAATGAGTAGACACTCACAGACGGTCAAGGGCTCGCATGTCTGTCTCTGTGCACCACCTTGCCCCGGGAGGCCCTTTATTGAAAAGGGAAATAAATTAGATACACTGGACAGACTGTACAAGCCAACAACAAGACGTGTCATGCAGCGATTTTGACTGAATGGTGAACGAATGATCTCAGATGGGAAACGAACCCCAAAAATGTCTGATCAATTCCAAGCTGTACATTTTTCATGCATGCTGAGGTATTGTTGGGAGAAATTAAGACACCATCCAAAGCAAAACTTGATATTTTTCTTTTCATACATCCATATTTTAATAATAATTACTACTTTGCCTAAGGTACAACATTATTAATAAGTACTAGTGATGTAGAACATTGTTAAAAAATACTAGATTTTGTGATTTTGTTGAAAAGGTAAATATTTTGGTTGAATACAGAGAGCAACACTTTTTTTTAGTTCATTTTAAAAACTATAGATTGTGGATTTCAACATAACACAACATAAAATAACACTGTTCTTCTAGTCCTACAATAGTAATTTTCCGTTTTAGGTTCTTTTGAGGTGTAAGAAATAATTATCAAAATAAACCGTTTAAAATATATCAATCTAAGAGTAGAAGCTTTTTTGTATTGAATGAGTCAGTTGTACTCTGAACTGGAAACAGAAAGGGAAGTTTCTCTTTGAGGTTTGTCAGCTGTTTTGTATGCTAGGAAATGATTGGATGAATAAGTAGAAGATGTAAGGCTATGTGTGATGCAAAGCCGTCCAAATAGCCACCCAGATAAAAAAAAAAAAGAAAAAGTCTCACATCAATATTTTCCCCTCTCTCTTTGACTTCACAAGAACCAAGCAAGTCCTTTGGATTAAGCTCAAAAGAGAGACAGGCTGAGTTCTTTCCTCTAGCACAGGAAAAAACAAAAAACAAACAAGAAATGATATGTTTGAACATTTTTGCATTTTTCTTGTCTGCTTTTGAGTCATGACATTATTAGTCAAGCGGTACATCAATCATGCAGTGAGTTAATGACACATCCAGCCCATGAATCTTTCAGCCCTTTACACCAACTTCAGAATGGCATTCTGGGGCTGTTCCTGCTGAGCAGCTGCTGGAGCAAAAGCAGTGCCGGAGCCCGGGCGTATTTGCCAACGCTACGGCTTTGATCTCAGCTTGTGGAACAGATAGCTGTGAGGCTGGACCAGGACCGGGCCAGGTTGGAACCTGGATTCTGTAGTGTACGATGCACACGTGGGAGTTTCTTTCCTGTGGGTCCCCTTCACCTTTACTCATCACCATGACCTCAGAATTTCCCACAAACTCTCATTTTTTTATATCAGGATTTTTTTCCCACCCAGGATGGTTTTGGAAATCAGAGTTCTTAATACTTGCTGGACCTTAATTGCCTCCCAACCCGCCTCAAAATACAAATGTCACATTTTGACTTAAAGAAACACATTGTGATTGCTTTTTTTTTAACACCAAGAACAAAATGTCTAGTTCTACGGCTATACATTAACACATTCAGACAGCTTTACTTCCTTTAAATCGTGATATAGAAGAGCCACAATTTAGCAACAGCCGGCTCCATTCACACTTCCTGCACAGCTCCACTGACATACTTTCCCTGCTAATGGGGCCACCTGCAGGTCTGCACTGGGCCCAGCCCGGACAGTGTCAGAGGGGAATGCAGACAGAGCAGGCGGTGAAATGGGTGGGAGGTGGTGCAGGGCATATGTGACTGGCACCAGCATAAGAGCTCTTTCATTCCCCTCCTGTTCTGCTGAGTGCCATGGGCACACTCACAGAGCCAGGCACCGGTTCAGGCCAGGGCATCAACACATGTCAGGAAATACTTTCTCTGTGATCTGAGTGAGCACAGCCAGAGTTAATGCTTCCCTGACATTTGGACGGCGTAGTGAAGCAGCAGACAATTAAAAGAAGAAAAAAAAAAAGAAAAGACAGATCATACGGGAAATCCAAAACAAGGGAACCACTTGGGTTTAGAAAAAAACCCACAGGTTTTACTTTTAATTATTTCATGTGCTAGATACTGTACTTAAACTGTTGTCAGAATTTGTTATAACATTATAGTGTGTCCTTCCCTACCATAATCCTGGTACCATAACCCTGCTTGAGTTATGGTCATCTTAAAAAAAACAATAGGAATGATTTACAAAGCACACCGCAGTACTGTGAAAAACAATATAAATTATTACAGTGCTTGACGGTCGACAGACAGACAGACAGAGCCGACATGTCAGTATGAATTGGGCTTTTTAGAATAACATTAGCCTAGCACAAGTTAGCACAAGCTGTATTCAGCTTCACAATCAAACTAAATTGGTCAATCTCCTTTTTTCAAGCCTTAATATGAGACTCATTTCATAGATGCACTTCAGATGGCTGCACAAAGACACGTTTTAAAATTTATTAAATCCTTTCCTTGACCACTAATTTCTTTAATTTCTAAACTCAATACGATGTTAAAGTACGGACATCGCTGTGTGCCAGTACTTTTGTGTAAGCTATTTTCTAAACTATTACACATTTTTGCACTGAGAAAATAGTCACTACAATATTGAGCAAAACTTCTATCAAGGGTTCCACATATGATAGTGTGTGCAAAAGTAATGGAAATTACAAATCAAGATCTCTATTATCATTAGTATTATTAGTAAATTCTGTGATATGTAATAATCTATTCTCTCTCACATTCACGCTGTCAAACAAATGAAGGCCATTGATAGCAACATTCATAATAAGGCAAATAAGAATATTAGTTTAGCAATCTCTTCCTGGGAAAATAAGTGAACTTAGGTTATTGTTGACAACTTGGTCATAAGTTACAAAGTACTGAATGCTGAAGAGTGGAAACGTTCCCCCATATGCAAGCAGAAAAACAAGCAGAGTATAAAAGGAATCAAATGGAAAGCAATTTAGAAATTCAAGGGGATCAAATGGCAGCTTTATTAGTCGCTGAAGCCAATGGGTCAGTAGGAATGAAAGCCTCATCTGTTTAGCCCAACTTGCCAGGTCAGGTAAGACACCCATAGAGAGAGAGAGAGTGCTCTCCGCCCTGTAAGAGTCTCACACCCCTGACTAAAGCTTTGCTACTGATCCCACCCTCTTTTGCCCTACTGTGTCAAAGAACTAATGCCTTTCTCAACAGGTACAGTGAGCAGCGGGGGCAGCCAGGTAACCTGATGCTGATGGAATCACTCAGCCTCTCAGAAGGCAGGGCGGCAAATTGTTGTGATCATCATGTTAGCACAGTCCTTTTATGGGACAGCACGCTTTTAAGTGAATGGGCTAAATGAAAGGATAAGCCCAGTTCTTCACAGCAAATGCAGGTGATGACAATTCAGGTCAAAGATTATCTTATGTCTTGCAGGGGTGTGTGGAACAAATCCAATTTTTGCTACTGGGACAGAAAGTAAAGCAGGCCAAAGAGGATATCATTCATAATTACAAGGCTTAGCTTAAGTAAATGCTCTCCCACAGAGAATGGCAACAATGGCCTTAATTACATTTTTTCTTACAAACCCAGCTTAAAGTAAAAAACATAGATGACAAATTTGGCATTGGGATTCCACCTCATGGCTATTCTGTGTGCCAATTACGCATTTTTTTGTTGGTGGTTGCCAAGACAAATCATATTAGCTCTCTACTAAAGAATACTAAAACCTTTTGGCTTCTCACCAACCTACCGGTGCCAGTAACTTCATTAAAGTGAAAAAATGCTCTTAGGGAGCCTTTTCTCAGTTGCAATTACAAATAAGTTCCTTCATGGAACCCCCCGTCATGGGTGGGCTGGCAGCCCAGGGGCAACTTGTCTGCAGACAACTGAGCACTAGTCTGAATGGAAAGCAAGTCCAGGGAGTGAGGCTCAAGTAACTTCTTTGTTACAGATAAATGTCACCAGCAGCAAAGTTGACAATACCCCAATTGTCAACATGTTTATCTAATAAAGGCCTTTTGATATTTGTGATAAAAAAGAAGAAGAAAAAATTGTCCAAGCCAGTTAATTATGGGACATTACGGCTCACATTCAATTTTAAAAGAATCCCGCTGACTTTTGGCAGATAACTTTTTGAACTGAACACAAAAGAGTGCTTGAATGCTTGCTCCTGAGTGAACCTGTAAGGTGAGATGATTGAAGTTACTGAGTACAACAATGTCTATGACTGAAATAATCCTACCCAAGGTCTGAGTCTGTGCCTGCCACCACGAATGATAAAAATGAAAGTGTCCCTGGGCTGCTTTTGCTAATTAAACATAACTAAAACACACACTGAATTTGCAATTCATAAGTGTTTTGCAAAGCTGGCAGTGCTTAATTTTTTATCCTCCTTTATAGACCCCAAAGGTATGGGCAGGCACACAGAAGTATAATAATTTAGTTTTAAATTGCTCTATTTATAATTACTAGATTTTTTCCTTCAAAGACATTCGTAAATTGCATGCAAGTTTGGCACCCATCAAAGGATTTTACAGTTACTGTATAAAAAGTACAAAATATTGTAGCAAAACACATGTATGGGATATGAATTGTATCCTGATGTCCTTTTCCATGTCACTTAAGATTACCTTAAAGGACTGTAGATGTAGGCAAAACAAAAACCTATCCACTTATTTTTATCCAAGAATCTCGATTGATAGAGGTTTTATGATTTGCTATTCTGTTTATTTTTCTGAATTTCTGACAATCTGAAAGGTTCTCTTAGGAGCTTCCACTGGGCGACCCCAGGATGAAAGGGCTGTACGAGACTCTGGTGGGTGTCCGTCCTTCTTGACCTCCAGTTGGAGCATTGTGATCTCCCTGCCTTGGTACTTCTGCCATGATAGGGGCTCTTCCCTGCTTGGTACTGGGCAGCCTTGTTGCCAAGAGTCTTGTGCTTTTGAAGGGACTGATCCTGGGTTTGGATGACAGTGTGGCTGGCTGGGGAGTTGGAGGGAATTGGTGCCCTGAATCTCAGCCTCTGCATCTTTGGTCTGGGAACAGACAGACCCTTGCTTTTCTGATGATTTACCTGTGTGCAGAGTAGTAGTACTTTGGGTCTGTCTTGTCTTGTGTTGTGGTCTACAGGCCTTCTTCCCTTACTGCCAATCTAACAATCATGCACCTTGAAATCAATGGCTCATAAAGCTGCTGCTATTATTTTTACACTTTTAAGTATTTTTGCTTTAATATGACTGACTAAATAATGACTATTCAAATTGCTGTATACAAAACCTATATATTGCCAGTGGCACAGGAAAGAAATACACATGCATGGGGTCAAGTACCTTGACATGGGACACAGCCACATGTGGTTGTACTAAGCTAGAGTTGAACACACAATGGCAAGGCAACTTCTCTGTCCACTGAACACCAGTCACCCCTAGTTTCAACTTTTAACTTCCTTGCTATGAATTATTTCTTAAATCCTGGGTATGTAGGTTAATTGTTTGTTTTAATTTAGTCTGTTAGCAGTTTATGTTAATTTTCTTTAGCTAATCAATAGTGAGTAGAGATTTTTCAGTTTTTTTCCCCAGACTACACTGGTCCGTAGAGTATAATAAAAACATTGCAAAGACAAGCCGTGTCTATTCTTCAACAAATGCAGGCCTTTCTGAAACATTCCAGACATGTTATGTGCAACCCAAAAATCATTCCAGAACTTTAGGTTTGGTCCTTTGTAAGCTTGTATTTCATCCTCCTTTCATATCCTCACTAGATAAGAGGTCTAGCTGAATGTTAGGACCCATTGACAAGATATTGGGTCCTTTCAATATGCAGCAAGTCTCTTGAGATTTACCAGAGACACAGCTATGAATGAGGGAGCTGTTCCAAAAGCCCAGCTAAAAGAAGGTTGCTGTCCTTGCCACTCCATCACTCAGTGACCCGTCAACAGGGCACAACAAACCAATCAGTAAAAAGACCTTTTTAAAAAAAGTCACTCTACCTGTCCCAGGCAATCCCTAATTAGTTAGCTGAGCCTCCCCTGATAGGCAGGGTTCGGGCAACTGGAGGGAGGCATTCATTTCAGGGAAGCCATTAATCTTTCTACCCTTCTCTTTCTGACACCTGAACCAGACACACCCAGCACCCGGTTGCTCACAACAGCTTCCTCTTTGGCTTCGATAACATCCGATCAGAGCCACGTGGCAGGCCTCCTGCAGGGCTCCTGCAATAGGATTCTACTCCCAAACTTGTATGAACACATATGTACCTTGTAAAAAATACCGTACACACTCTCGCAAGCATACACCCCTTCTTTGCTCACTAACATAAAACTATCTGGGAATCATTTTGACAGTAAACATCACCCCCCTAACATTAGCACACACACAAAAAAAAACATTTCTACCAGAAGATGTAGATTATTGTAGTCATATGCCAAGCGGCAGGGAGTCAGGCAAGTTTTACAGCTGACTTCTGAAGCTCCCAGCAACTTAAAGATGCTCTTGAGGATGGGGGGTTTACTTAAACGCATGTTTGTTTGAAGGCGCCTATGTGTCCTGGATCCCTGAAGTTATTCCTGTGTTACTGACACTTAAGTGATTTTTCTTCTTCCACTAAAATCCTGGATACTGATGTTTCCTTCATAAACTAGGTGGATGATGTGCTGACAGTAAGTTCAGAAGATGCTGATGATGTGCAGTGATACGACAGCTTACAGCTGTGATACCTGTTTAGACAAACCCTCTGACAACAGGATGTGTCACTAAGCAAGGCTTTAGCGCAGTCGATTCCCTCGTAACAACATGTGGATTTGCTTACCTTAGAAGTAAGGAGACTTGTCTCCAAGCCTCACTTATGACAGTTAGTGCTAAGCCACAATGTTTACACAGCCCCTCTGGGCTATTTCACTTTTGAGCACCAAAATAGCAGTCATCTCCCAAATCTTCTTGTGAGGAGAGATAGTCCCATTGATGAGGATAAGAGGGAGAAGGGACAAGACAAGCTCGGGGATTAGCGGCCCTGAACTCCTGCACAGCATGCACAACCGTCTGGTACTGTGCGCTGAGCTATCTTGACAGGAGGGATACGTATGGCATTTGAGAAGGTTAGACGAGGTCATAATACATTGCTCAGCTGGGATTAGGTGGCGTGTGGCACCCTTCACTTTTAATCAAACCCTTCCAATCAGGTCAGATTACAACAGGATAAGGAGATTCGAAGCAGTGTTTGGTTAATGCTCTCTTTAAGGATCTCCCTAAATTTACCATTTCAGTAACAAGAGTATGTCTGAATCCTTATCATTAACAATTACACTTGTTTTTTATAGTTATTGTCCATACACATCATGAACTACAAGTAGCAATTTGTTAAATCCTTTGTCTTATAGACTTAAAAGACATTTCCTGAGACCCTTTTCACCCCCAATTTCCCTTGCTCTTTTTATACAACTGTCCCCCAGGACATATGCTGTGCCCTTTAATGCTGCCCTGGGTATGGTCACTAGAAGTAACTTTAAATCCCAAATGTTTGTCACAGCTAATAAACAACATTCAGGTACTGGGAAGAAGACCAACATTACTAAAAAAACAAAATGAGTTAACATCTTAGGCATGTGTAGCTGCTGGTTCAAGTCACTTGGCCCTCTTTAGACGGATGTCAGGCAGATCACAGAAGGGTTTTGTCACAATCGGCTCTCGAAGTGGTTGTTTCAGCCTTAAAACAGAACAGAGATTTTCTGAAGAGTTAGGTAAACAGTGTTAACAAGGCAGAGGTTTTCACGGTCTGACTGAACAAAAGCCAGAGATGAGGCACTTTGCCTCCCCTACAATTCAGTACGATCACTACCCTTAATCTTGGAGTCAGGCTGCATACCTTGTGATTTTTCTGTTAGAACATGGATAGACGAGAAGCCCGTGGAACTTCAAAGGGGCAGGGAGACGCACATGGCTGCTAATTTTTCAGACTGGGCATATGTGGCGGAGAGCATGGATTTGAGGCTCTCCTCTCACTTCAAAGCCGGGCGCCTTAAAAGGTCTGGCTGTGTTTTGACGTGGATCTGCAGAGGTGAATGAGAATCAAGCACCCGCTGCAGACCCTTCAGAAGTCAGGCTCACTCTGTTTAACCCTCCTCCCCACTTCTCCCTGTGCACACACTCCCTCCTCCCTGCCTTGACAAAGAGAAGAAGAAAAACAAGAAAATTCAATAATGCCTTTGAGAGGCAGGATTACCTGAGGAGATGCCTGCGCTGCTATGCCGCAAGTGAAATCTCATGTGCCCTCCTCTCCTTCTGCTCTCACCACATCTTTTCACTCCCATCTCTCTTTTACTCCCTAGGTTGGTTAAAGACAGCCCTCAAAAAGCACATCAAAACTATCCTTTGATGCCATGGCAGGCAATTAACCCCTGGAGTCCAAAATTACAGATTGCCTGGGATGTGACACATTTCGATAGGGTGGGGTGGCAAGTGTGTGTGCCTGATTTTCCTAGGGTGGGAGTGGGGCTATGGAGGGGTGGGTTCATTGTTTGTTTGTTTTTAAAGTGGGCTTCTTTTCTAATGAAGTGATGCTGTGGCAGATTTGATACAACCCATTTCTGTCAGTTTGAAAAGTAAAGTAGGGTAAACCTCTAGAGAAAGGGCTAGCTTCACCAGAGGAAGTGTTTGCACTCCATTATCTATACTCTTGCTCACTTCTGATGAACATTGCTGCAATACAGAGGGAACAAAGGAGCCAGGCTCCAAGCGAATATTAATTAAGTCGTAGGCGCAGCCAAACAATGATTAGGTCTATCCCAGTTTTGGTTGTGTTTTTGTGTCATTCACTCCTCTTGTGATGCTCAGCAAGAGGAAATAATTAGGCTTGGTTGCAGTAGCAGTGCTGGATGTGACTTTCCAGATAAACTCCAGCAGCTCCTAACTGATAGAGTGCATTATTTGTCACTGAGTATTACTTTAGAGTAAATGCTGTGTGAGGCTTTGGCACAGCAAAATGACTTTACAAAATGACTTCTTTTTGCAGACTTGTAAGCATGGCAGGTGTGTAAGAACCGACCCAGGTGATGAGATTACACTGTAGTGGAGGTGAGCAAAAAACTTGCTTAGGAAAAGCATTCATTGTGAAGTGGCTAGGGACCCCTGGCAACAAGAGCTTTCATTGCAATGACTGAAATGCTTAATTTTATACAATCTAACCTTTACTGATCCAGGAATTCCTTTGAGTTGCAAGAAAGTTTCAGGGAACAAAAATACAAGAGAAAACCAAAACTGAAGCAATATAATACATACACTGAACAAAGTCCTGTTGCAGACTTCAACTGTTAGACTTTTCCATACAGGTAAAGTAAAAATAATTAATATTTTAAAATAGATAAACATCTCTGAATGTTAAATACTGTGCACTTAATATTTGGTTAGACCTCCTATTGTATGAATTACTGTGGCCTGGAGGCACTCAGCTTGTGAAACTGCTGAGCCTCAGATCCTCTACATTGTTGGGTCCCCAGATTAAAAATATGAGTAACTGAATCAGCAATAAAGTAAATTCTCTGCAACAAATAGCTAAGTTTTCTGATTCAGAAGTCCGTTTTAGGTCAGTGAATTTTTATTAAGCAACTAGACAGTTCACACTGAAACAGAACAGCTGATGTGACATGGGGAGACATTTAGGGTCGTTGCTGGCCGTGTCTTTTACATAATGCCGCAGTGCATCTCTGCACTTTGTGACGCATTCACTTTTGCCAAAAATCAGGCAAGCATGTTCATTTTGATCCTAGTTAAGGCAAACTAAATGAATTGTATGTATATGTACACAACATGAATCTGCAGCTCTTTTCTGCTGAGAAAAAGAGATTTTTTTTCATTCCATCTTAACCTGCCAGATCTTGCAAAGGCTTCCCATCTCATCAGCACATTGTTTTATGGTGGGATTTCTCGCCGCCCTCCCCTGGCAGACAGTGAGATTACACAGTGACTATAAGCACCTCAATTTTGTATGACAGCCTTTTCCACGTGAGGGAATTACAATCATGTTTCATTAATTCAGCTTGAATGAAGCCACATCTCAAACATAGAAAAGCTCAAGATTTATGTGAAATTTGTAAAATAACACATGTCATCCGAATACAACATCTTCAGAATAAATAAGTGAAATCAAAATTTTCCATTCGAAATAAGATTAATTTATAAAATGTCTAACAAAGATGGCACCTAAAAGTTGAAGAGCTTATCTAAGGAATCATGCATTGTAGGTTATCAGAGGAGTGCCAAGTGAAATATTTATTTATTTTTAATCAAATGGCCTTATTTAACACTGGCTTTCAGTTTCAATCCTAGCAAACCAAACACACATACTCTGTTTCAATGGAAAGTAATCACCCAGGGAGCGTGGTAAAACATGGTATGCTGCAGAGCACTTCTTTCTTTTTTTTAATTTTTATGACTTGCCATTACTTCCCAACTATTCTTTTCTTCTGTAACAAAATGTATCTGTGTTTCGAAAAATGTCTGACGCACTTTGTTCAAGCCCAGGGAGCCCTACACAAGATAGCCTCAGGCCAGAGCTGCTGTACTTGCTTTCCCTTTTGTATGCACATTGTCTCTGCGCAGCCTAAATATGGGGACACGAGCTTCATAGCCTACTGTCTTGCATGCCGCTGCCCTCCCCAGGTACTCCGCTAGCGCAGCTCAAACACAGGCTGTGGGGAGACAGCGCTTCTTTGCTTCAAAGAGGGGGAAAAAGATAAATCATTCAGCTCAGGCTTTTGTTCCAATATGCCATGAAGCCGCGATCACAATCCCTTTTTCCAGTCTCTTTGTTTCCCAAACTAAAGCATCTGGATGTGACAGTGAATCCAACTTCCACTGCAGGTTGTTTATGCTGCTCAATCACCGCATGGCATGAAATTTGAGATGACATCGTTGACATTGCTGCTTTTAGAGGGCTTCATATTTAAAGCGATGTAACCATATCTTTCTATCCACCTATCTAGACAAAGCACACAGAAGTAAAACTGCTTTAGTTCTGAGTGTCTTGCAGTAATAAGCAGTGTGCAGACCTTGTGAATATAATGGTTGATTTTTGCTCAACTTTAAATCTTGATTTCATTGCTTTCAACAATTTTTCCTTTACTTAAAATTGGTATTTGTGTTAATTTTAAATCAATTCTCAATCCTCAGCAATACGTGGAAAGATTGTCGTGCTTCAAATTGTTCTGTGAAAGGGAAATATGCTCACCCTTCAGATTGATTCGAACAGATTAAGAGACTAATTGATAATAAACAGACTAAACTTGCCAACAATGTCAATAAATTTCAAAGCTTTCTTAGAGTAACAGGTTTCTCAATGGGAAATCACTGTGATGGTCGAAAAATTACAACCTTTCCCCTGAGATTTTAAGCCAATATAATCTCTTATGCTGAAACAAATGGAACATTACCCTGTAATACTCATATTTTTCTTAGTCTGTTCCACTCTGGGTTTCAGTCACCAACCTCAGCCATTTTTGTTCCTTTGTTGGGAAAGGCTGCAGAGCTCCTGTCTGTGTCAGTCGGCTGATCAGCCTTGTTAAATCGTTTATAAGAGTACAATGCAAACAGAGAAAACAATAACGGGAAAATCAGAGTTATTAAATTGGATATTGGAGTAATTTATAAGCTAACTTCATCTCAATAGATTCCATGGAAACTCATTGTTTAGGCAGAGTGAGCAGAGCCACTCCAATCATTTAAAAAGCAATTCAGATTTATATGAAAGCCACTCCGGCGCAAAAGTAGGAATGCGGAGGAAGAAATAAAGAGTGTGGAGAGGTTGTTAATCTTGATGGCATTTTTACTTTTCCTTCATTTCTAGGATATCAATTGTGTGCTGCATAATGGGATCAAAGTGAGTTTGCTAATAATGTCTGAGAGGGAAAGGGCTTACAATGTGTCAGTCAAACACTGTCTAATGTTGTCTATCTCAACAAGGCTTCCCTGTGCTAATTCTGCTTCACACATCAGAGGGCACAGCAACCCTCCATCTCCTGCCGAGAGCACAGCAGAGCAGGAGAAAACACAGCATCATGCTAAATGGTGTTTAATATATTCAGTTAAGGCTCAGCTAATGTTCAGCTTGTCCGTTTTATAATTACACACAGACAACAGCCAGTACAACTCTTCCTATTCATCGTTGGCTCGTCCTCGCTGTGAAAGCTGAAAAGACAAATCTCAGCAAAGAGGCCTTTCATGAATTTAAAATTGACTTTGACTGACGTCCAGGTACTCCGGGTCAGGGAGGTGAGCCGGGGTTGCGGAGGCATGCGCTGGAGGGGATGAAGGTGGACCGACGTGACATGTTGTTCATTAACTAATAAATAGTAAAAAGGGAGTGTGACAGACGAAGCAGAGCCGGCGGGAGTCTTGCTGTCGATTGCCCCCGTGGTAACGAGTGGAAACACATTCAGCTCGGAAACTCTGGCCACTTGCCAACGCTAACTGTACTTGTCCCCACTCCTCCCTGCTGAGAGAACATCCATCTCCCTTCGTAGCCTGACACTCCGTTTATTCCCACATTCATTTGTCATGTCCCTAATCAGCTGGATGAATAGAAAAGCCATGACCATGATGGATAGTGATTGTAATTAAGACCCTCCTCCTTAAAAAAAATAGATCTTGGCTCAGTTCAGGATGTTACTAGATTTCTTTTTATTTTTATTTACCAAAAAGGGGGGCACCTCTTAAACTTATTTTTATTCTTTGTTGGTGGTGACTGACGGCCCTTTGGAGTCGCTGCCTGTCAGCTGTGGGTCATCTGACAGCTGAGTGACTGCAGAGAGAGGTGTGATGGAGAGTGAGGGGGATTTTGAAGCAACTGTGGACCCAAGATGCTTTTGTTTTGTTTGTTTGCTGTGTTTAAAACAAAGAGAGCATAGCATTGAGGATTGCAGCTGAAGGAACTCCCCTCAGAGATTACTTATTCAAAGGCATGCAAATGACATTGCCATGTGCTGGTTTACAAGGGGGTTGTGTTCATTTTGGATCTGCTTAATTGCTTCATTTCCAAAATAACTTCTTAGTTGTGTACTAGCACGATATAGATAAGGGCTGTGTGTAAGGGAGCTGCAGCACTATCCCAACATTCTTCAATTTCTGGAGAAGTGTTTATTCTTTCATGGTCTGGTCAGTTTTGTAGTCATAAACTAATGCCGCCCTGCTTCTTGAAACTAAAGTCAGATGAAAAAGTCCTCTTTACCTCTCAAAATGTGGTGCCTTTCAGAGGTTTGAGGTGCAAATACTTCCAGTTATGCCTCAAACAACTTTTTAAAGTTAGACTGAAATTTGTGCCGAGTTCTGTTTGCACAATAGAGAATTTCTTTGAACATCAATTTTTAAGGCGTACCCCAATTACATATACAGACTCTGAATCAATGTGATCCAGGAATATGCATTGCTCTCAACCATTCAAATGCAGCATTGTTTATGTTTTAGATGTCATTGTTTCCCACTCTCAATACTTTCACAGTCACAGGTTTTATGCAGCTTCTTCCATCATCCCAAGAAGAACTGAACTGAAGAACTGATGCCACCAAGTTGGATGATATATGGAATAAGGGAGATATGCACTCTTTGCTATGTCATATTAGTTTTAGAGTTGTGTCATGCTTTCTGTTTTCAAATGACAGATGGAGTGTTTCACAATGTTTAAAGTTTGGGATATTTTTTATAGCCTAACTTGGATTTAAACTTCTCCACAACTTTATTCCTGAGCTTTACATTTTCTTTAAGGCGTTCATTGTAATGATGGGAGTTTATGCACTTATTGAGTAGCATGTATTATCATATTATTCCCAATAAAACACAATCCAACTGTAACATTAAATAATGAGAAAATACTCAAGAGATTTTACATGACAGTACACGAAAAAAAAAAATTGGAAAATTTTAATCATACTTGTATATAGTTGAACCTGTGAGCCGCAGCAACTTCCTTTTTTGAGCACTTTATGTAATTTGTATGATTTGTTGACTACTTTACATAACTCACATGAGAGCAAGAAAACATTTCAGAAAATTTAACATTCAAAAACTATATGTATGTATAATAAAATCCTAGGATTTTAAGTGTATATACTTTCCTTTTACAATGAAAGAAATGGCTTGACCAAGTCCAGTGATCCAAATAAGGTGCAATTTGAATTTTTATTTTATTGTGAAGAAATCTGCCAAAAAGCATCGGTTCCCATCAGAGTCTTAAAAAAGGTGTGATATTAAATTTCTATCTACATTATCACATCCAAGTCAAATACCTGATGAAAGCATACGTGAGAACAGTATATGTTTTATTATGTGTTCGATTACGTGGAAAGAAAAGAAAAGAAAAAAAAAAGATAAGTCATCGCCCATAATCCTGGGGAGCAAAACCCAGCAGGACCTGTGTCCGAGGAAGTTAATCACCTTGGGTAGGTGCAGAAAGGCTAGATTGAATTTCAGGAAAACACCGTATCTGTTGAGGCCAGCCATGTGTGACATGCCCGCACTCCCTTTAAACATGCAATGCCAGCAGGCGCCCCAGAATATAAAATCATTGAAAAGAATCAATTACTGTTAATGCAACAGTGGCAGTCAAGCATGTAATACATGGCATATCTCTCAGTAACCTGAAGTAGCATTTGGACAGTCTTTTATGTTTTTTTTTTGTGGTGCCTGTGTTTGTTTACCACACATCTGAGGATATGGCACATGCATTCAGTTTACAATGTTATATATGTTTAAATTCTTATTTATAACCCATATATCAAACATGAAAGACAGTGAAATTGTCTTTTGCAACAGATATGTACTGAAAAATTATTCTAGGTCATTTTACATCAACAGTGGTAAAAGTGTTGATCACCCCAAAGAATCACCAAAAAATAAGATTCACAAGTGAAATATTGTAATTCACCACAGCAGACTATACAGAAGTATCTTAAAATCTATTTAAATCAAAGTCTCCCGAGTTTAAAGTAGTGTAAGGCTGTAGGTGTAGTGTTCTCAACTAAGCCTTTCAAAATAACCCCAATATTGCTGGGATATTCTTATTATGTGCGTCACATAACCCTCTTTGCTTCCAATCAGCCCAGAAGGCCTACTTCAGCTTTAAATCAGCACTAACATGCTTAATCCCATGTTAAATGGAATAACATATAATAAATGGAGGCAAAAACATCATCCCCTGGCAAAGGCCTAAATCTCTTTTTCATGTCTGTCTGAGTGGACAAGCAAGGTTATTTATTGTGAAACAAGGCGGGGACAAGGATCACAGCTCCACTTTGAGCACCATCTGACGACAGAACCAATGTTTTCGCATCACATTCCAGTGTATACAAGCTTTAAACCCGCCTCGGTACGGCCTAGGCCCTTTGTTAACACTTGTACACTGGTCGCTTTCTTGATCAGACATACTCTCAAATATTGATCGCAACACATTTCTGACATTGTCCTCATTGGCAGGAGAGCAACCTTGTAAAAAATAAGGGCTAATGCAAAAGAGGATTGCCTGTTCAGCTGCAGTTGTAGTTTGCATGTTTTGGAATGACACCTCAAATTCTCCCTGTCTCCTCCTCCTTCCCGCCGGTGGATGCTCATCGTGACTGTTCTTGTTTGAGGGACGCTGCTTGATCATTCATTATTAGCTCACGTCTGTCAAAGCAAACAATGAATAGACTGCTCAGAATTGATGACTATATAGAAGTGCATATGAGCAAAAAGGCTTTCATTTAGTGCCCTACTCTCCATGTAGGGGATGACAGTCATGATGGATATGACACTATACACCAGATTTATCTTGAAAATGGAATAATTATGCACTTAATGCATGGCTGGTGGTCTGCATTCATACTGATAGCCAACAGGGCAACCTGCAGGACAAGCAGAGGGGATTGGACAGCAAAATCCCCACGGCCTTACACTGTACGGCCCCATTGGAAATCTTTAACCACCGCAAAATACATTTTCTTTTGTCAAGGTTACGATACAAGTCTGGATATGCCAACTAGCACCATGACAGTGTCACCTCCACAGGGACAACGGGCTCATGGCAAGGTGACCTCAGTCTGGCTAATGGTGACTAATACCCCTGTAGAGGGTAGCTAAGGGTCAGTCCAAACCACACTTGGTGGAATGACAATGAAACAGCAGCTAACACTGATCAATACGGTGCATTACATATTCCTCCATCTTTCTTTGTTCCTCTGTACAAGATCAAACACGGCGCCATCTAATGTGAAAATAATGTAGATTTCCCTCCAATCCGCAGTGAAGGTAGTGCGTAAGCACCTGGCATGTAAAGCCTCAGTGCTTCAGGAGAATGAATTTCTGCTGCAAGTTCTGAGCTTGGTGATTCAGATCGGGGAACTGAACAAACAGCTTTACATGCAACACTGCCTATATAATTGAAAGTGCATTTCAGAGATATCAAAAGGATCAGTGTGTATGTTTTTATGGAGACCTTAATTTCATGTCATCCTAAGTTTAGTTATAGGGAGGGGAGCTGGAGCTTCTGAGTGGCGTATAGACGAATGGTACATCCGTCTCTAAGGCATCTGCAGGTATATGTAAGTGTCAATCCCGTGACCAGATTTCACATGCCGCTAACTCGCTCCATGATTGTATAAGTGTTTCTAGTCGCACAGGCTGCATTCAATCCCATACTCAGACAACCCAAACAGCGACCACAAAGCACAGAGCAGGGACACAGTAAGGTTTTCTACATATTAAACTCACGCTTTGTGTTTTGGTAAAAAATACATACTCAAGTGGTGATAAACCTCATCAGTGTGAAAATGAGAAAAGCCTGGAAATTAATCATTTGGGAAAACGGTCATCAGAGTTGGCTAATAGCTCATATTAGCTAAATATTCTGTCTCAATACCTCAAAGACAACTACTGTGTGATTAGTGTAATCATTGTCATTAGCCTTGAATTTTTAATAATAAATTCCCAGAGGCTTGGTATGATTACATTTTGTGCTCTGGCAATTTAAAAAGCCATGAATCCACACTGGTGCAAAGCTGAATATAACAAATGGTACAACACAATAATTCCAGGTAACAGCTGAAGTGAAATGGGCTCAAATTCATCTGGTGGCTTCAGATTTATTTGTCTTCCTGTGGATGTAGAAGTATGTGGTGGTGGTGAGCCTTTGATCATGTAATAGAGACCATGGTGCTCTCCTGGCCCTGTGGCACGAGGGTTTACCTGCTGCTAAGACAGGTATCACAGTCAGGGACAGAGCACCTTAAAGAGGCTTTAACCCGCCTCTGGATGAGGCTGACATGATTCATGTGGGCTGGATTTGGATTTGACTCCCTGCTCTAGCACAACATCTTTCATGTTCGGTGTGTGTATGGCAATATGGAGATGGGTTTTGCATGCTCGTGGGTGTTCCTTAAAGAGGCGATACAACCGCAGGCTGGTCCTGATCCCCGACGAGTCAGAATCTACCTCTCAATGAATCTCATGTAGCACACTTAATACCCTTAGGAACATGGTGCACAAGGCCCCTCATCTTGGTAACAGAAAGGAATTTGAGAGCAGATTAATATTATGAACAGTAATATTCCCCCGGCGGCATCTGCATGCTCTGGGGATTACAGGGCTCTGGGGTGATTACCGGTAGGGGAAGTGGGGTTACAAGGCCAAAAAAACTTTTTATTATCACCTGGGGTACATGGTAAGTGACATAAAACAACTTGAAAATGTTTAATAATATACCTTGTATACATGTCTGTTAAACAAAGTCTTCAGATGAATTTATTACTGAAGATATATGACAATATGTCAGAGGAAGTAATGCACAAATAACATTTCACTTGAGTAAAATTTAAAGACACAACTGATATAATTACATTTAAAAATGTTTTTATTAATTTCAATACATCTGCAACCTCAAACAAAGTTTGCCTAATAGCTGCAAAGCTAAATTCCTTGAAGCTACCTAGTACTGTTCATTAGTCAAGATTGGATTTGAGTTTGGACAATTAGTGTTTGTATGTTGCTGTTGGAGGGAATCATCTAAATCCTCCTACCTTATGTATTTTATAATTTTCTTTAATTATATGTAATTAATTATTATTAGGGGAAGATGGAATCAAACTTAAATATTTGAATAATGCTCCATGTCAGCCTACTGTTTTTGAAGCAGAGCTGAATGACGGTTAAATTTGAGTGAGCTGTAAAAATACAGATGCAATGGTTTAGCTTTATTAACTCAATAAAACTGTGACAGAGGTAATGTAAAACATTTACTCCTGGAATAAAAACTACTCATCAAAATCTACTGATTTGAAATCAAACAAAAAAATAAAACGCACCTTTTAATTAAAACAGCTTTTTAGATGGTTTCATTTATTTTCTTTTAACCTTTTTATATTCCCAATGAAAGCTCGTCCCACAGCCATGATTAAAAGAAAGTCCTTTCTGCTTCTGGGATTTATAAAAATGATTTGTTGGAATTCATAAAAAGCAGGCAAGTGAAACACAAATAAGACAAAATGTATTAATTGATCTTAAGTATAAGTGTGAACCTACCTAAAAAAAAAAAGCAAAGGTTTTGCAGTTATTTGGTTTATAATATACATATATTTTAACTGCTGTCAGCAGAGTAGAAAAGGGTTATAATGCTATTTCCTATTTAATGTCTATCATTCTACAATAAAAAAAAATATTGACAAGACAAACTTTTTAAAATAGATGCCAATAATTTAAGCAAATTCAACTCAAGTTTCATCCGAAAAATTATATAAAAAAGATTTTTAATAAATCAAGATCTCTTTCTAAAACGTTAAATGCTTCAGTCAGCATAAATGTCTAGTTTATAGCAAAGAAAGATTGAAAAGGTTTGAAAAATTATGGGTTATTAAAAAAGGTTTTCATGAAGACTATTCTCAATAAAAGAAAATTGTAAACCGAACTTCTCAAAGTTACACTTCAACAAGCAAATACAATTTCAAACACAAATATCTCAAACCAACTGCCAAGCATTGTGGTTGGACCTCAGAACCTAGACGACTTGTATTCATGAAGCTGATCACGAAGAAATGTATATCGAAGCATTCTGGACTCAAATGTAATGGCAGCTCTCTTAAGCCAGGTCATTCAGGAAATAAAAAAATGTTGTATACATAAGAGTGTCACTGTCCTTTCTACAAAAGTATGAGTAAAGTATTTTAGGAAATGGTTACTTCAAGTTATTACCACAAAAGACAAAGTTCAAACTATTAAATTGAAAAAGAAAATTTCTTGCCATACATCTAACCTTTACAGTAGCAAATGTTTAATCCTATTTTTCTCCTCCTGATTTGTAATGATATTAGTTTAGTACATAAAGACAAGGTTACTAAAGACAAGGGTCACAGTTCTCAACTCCCAAAGGATGACTTCGGATATCCCTCTGGGTTTAGTGTCCAGCTCATTGTAGGTATCAGTTTTCAGTAAAGGATGAGGACCTACCAGGCTCAGGCCCTGCTCCCACTAAGCTGTATTATTCCCCACCCCACTGGGCTGACGCCAGGCCACGCGTGCAAAGCAAGTTGAGGAAATAGCCTTCAGCTCTTGTCTTATGACAGAAGATACAGCAATTTCCTTTGCACTTTTTCCACAAGGAAAACGCATAGTCTGGTTTGGCCATGTGCAACCAATAAGTTTGTCTAATGAAGTCCAATGGCGTGCAGGCAAGAAAGAAAGTGAGGCTCTCATGTCCAGAATTATCCAGGGAAAAGTGTTCTGACATGCTGTTCTGCTGCTAGGTGTTGGCATGAAAGAAAAGAAGCAACACTGTTTCCATTTAGAGTTAAGGGCGGAATCACTCAGTACTTCAGATTGTACACATTTGAGAAGGAAAACAGCAGGATATTTCCTTTCTATGGACTTCAGTGTTTACTTTGTATATTTCACAAGCTCTCAGGGATTGAGCCAAGGAAGGAAGGTGAGGGGCACTGTGGTAAGCTGCCATGCAGGGTCTGAGTTTGTCAACAGCTCATAAGCTTTAAGTTCAAAGAGCAATCTGATAGAAAATCTGTCTTGGCAGCAGTTTCCTCCCCTGGGTTTTCCAGCTCTGCTTCCTTCAGATTGCACCCAGTGGTCATCAATTAGAAAGCGGAAGGGTGCCATTCACACAGACCCAATAGTCTTTCTACTTTTAAGGGTGTGAGAAGAGTGTAAACTACTATAAATTTACTGTAGAAAGGCCAACAAAAACAAGTTTGTTAAGAAAATTGTTGCATTACGTGATGATTGAATGTTATCAGGCATTTGAAGTTCATCATGACACATTTCCCTTGTCTTAGTCATCATCAGAATCTTTGGTTCCTACTTTGTGAAAATCCTTAACTTAGTCTTTGTAAATCTTGATAGATATGCCCCCAAGTAGATGCCTGTGGATATCCTGGACAGCTCTTAGCTAATGCCCCAGGAGCTTTAAGATACAAATCAGCTAGTCTCCAAGAGAGTGAAATGAACTCTTATGCATGAATCCAAGATCTAAGCTAAATGGTAAATGACTTGTACTTGCATAGTTCTTTATCTAGTCCATAGGACCTCACAGTCCTTTGCACCACATTCAGTTATTCACTCATTTACACACACACTCACACACTGATGATGGTAAGTGACATTGTAGTCACCGTTGCCATGTGGCGGACTGGCAGGAGCCAAACAATTGGTGCCACCAGGCCCTCTGATGACCACTAGCAAGCAAGGCGAGTGAAGTATTTTGCTAAAGGACACAATGACTGAGTCAGATTGAGTAGATGTTCAAACTGGCAACACAACAGTTATAGGATGAACTCTTACCTCCTGAGCCACCATCGTCCCAGGTAATGTACAGCCTATGTGAGGACCAAAGGCAGAGTTAATCCAGTATTTGAGGGGGGAAATCTCTCACCAAATCTTTCAGTGGTTCTGCACGAATTCTCGTAAGGTTTTCTCTCAGAACCATAAAGTCAGTAGTAATGCTTTACCAGACGTCATAGGCCCGTAAGTTCATGCTAGTTTTAGAGAGACTGCTCTATCTACAGTCACCCCAGCTACCCCTTGCAGGGTCTCGCTAGATCTGCCCAGCCAGTCTATGGAGTGATCTCTTGTCCACTGAACCTCTGGATTGTTTTACTCAACTGTGCTACTCTGGTTTCATGTCCACATGTCTTTTCAGGCTCTGTGGTGGATAACCTGCATTTGAATCTTCTTCAAAACATGTAAAATATAGTTTATTTATTTGCTTCTACCTGCATTTATGCAGAGTTCTTTTCTGCAAACACCTTTTTTTGTCTAGTATAATTCACAAACCTGACTGTTGTATGTTGCCTTGTGTCTGCTGCCCCTGAGTGGCCAAAAATAGATTTAAATAGGATAGCACATTTAAAATTCATTGCCATCATTAAGAGGTGTGAAAAAAGAATTTTCATAAACCTCTAAAAAGAAAATAAGCAGTACATATCTTTATTATAGAACAGTGTATGTATGCACACCCACACACACATAATCTTTATTCTACATAATACCGTCTCTTCGGTTTTTTGCCTTTATTCCAGTACAGTTTGAATAATTTTTCAGCAAATTATCCCTTTTCTTAATTCTTGAAATACATCATTATATACTGTAGATAATGCATTGTATGAATTGCTGTGCCCATACCTTTGGGGAGTTGGCCTGTGACAATTCTATACAACATTTCTCTAGAGCTGAAGACATTCATTTTCATTTCCCAGTGGCTGTCTTAATCATCATGATTCAATGTGGCAAAGAGCTTGGTGTGGCATAACAAGAATGCTATTGTAAATTGATTTCACTGCTGTATGACACGGTGTTTTATGAATAATAACAGGTATTGTATTCAAATTAATGCAGTCCTCTTGATTAAAGCTGCACCAGTTACTATAACAAGAAGTTGTATTTTTTCAGAAACAGTCTTAGTGGGGAAAAACTTTTTGATCAAATTTAAATTGCAGACAGTACAGAGTACAGTAAGAGTAACTTTCTCGTTATATTATAGAATATCAAATATGTGGATGGATTTCGAAAGGATAAGCATATGGGACTCATCATAGACAAAAACCATCTGTTACAGCTTAGTGCCCTTTTAATCCTATAATCTTTAATCAAACCATTTCAAATAACACAAGATACAAATAATTATATTTTTAAATATAAAAAATAAATCATATTTTAGTGATTTTAAAATTAATAAGCCAAGAAAACACGTTTCCATTTTAATTACGCTTATATGAAAACTGCAAGATGATAATTTTCACTCAGGTTATTTCAAAGACAATGAATGTGTGATTAAAAAAGTGGTTTGTCCTAAAAGGAGCCGTGTAAGTGTGAGAGTGAGGATGCAGAAATCAATACGGCTTTGCATTTGCTGAGCTTTGATCGTGTACGGCACGACCTGGAGATTAAGTAATAAAGATTCTGCTTGACAGGCCGATCATTAACGCTAGTTTGCAATCTGTCTGTGCATCCATTCATCCTGCTTAACGCCTTGAGAAAGACGAGTGTTCTACATAAGTGAATTTAGGATGGTACATGTTGGACAGTAACTATTAAGGGCCAAATGCTGTGTTGAGTGAGTTCTTTACATGTTATTTAAAGTACCACTATGACCCTGAGGCATTAAAGTGCAGAAAATAAATTATTTGAAATCACATTCTTAAGCTGCCTTTTATTAGCAGATGTTTTAAAAAGAGAATAACTGTCAGTGAGACTTTTGCCCTTTGTTTTACGGATCAGTCGGGTCCCAGAATCTCCATATTGCCTGGTTATTCATTCTTCCTCCAATCCTATGAAGAGCCATTTCCCTCAACTGATTTACTACTCTGATCCAAGGACACAAAGTACGATTTCATGAGCCAGTCATCTTCTAAATGTTCTACACATGACTTTTCTGGCCACAGTGTGTCCCAATATATCCAGTTTCAACACATTCACATACTCACAAATTAAATACAGGATAAAAACAGATCACAATATGGCCCAGTTATGGAAATCACTGTCTCTGATACATTACAAAGATTTGAAATATAATATAGTGGATTATGCTTTGATATCAGTTCTCACTTATTATTGTGTGTGAGAGGAGAAAAAAAATTACCTGCCCTCTATCCCTGTAGGATCAGCGGATTAATCTTGGTAAGACGTAATGCACACAGATGGTCAGACAGGAAAAATTAGAAAAATATGCAATATGAATACATTTGTCTGGTGTAATATCAAATATAATTCATCTATCACAGAGATAATGGCTTGATGCATTGGTGTACTTAGGAAAGAGACAAAGTTAATTTCTTTATAGGCCAAATATAACCACCAAGATCCCTTTGTAATAAAAATCGTTCTTCTGGGAGTATTATATAAATTAAATGTAAGCCATCTATCTGGTTTGCATAGTAATTGCAACTGGGCTATACTTTGAATTAATTCATTTTGAGCTGTGCTTTAATTCTACCAGCAGCATTCTCATACAAATATATGTGATTAAAATTGTTATTATTATTATTATTATTATTAAAAGAATGAAACGAGGACAGTGTTTAACTTCAGCCTAATCCGGGATATGATCTCCTAGAGCAAAATAGTCTATTGAATGTCACATATTGTAACACTGCCTTGGTTGTTTATTGGGATGTGGACAGAAATGCGATACGGTCACAAGGAACAGCCATAGTGCAACTCCCAAATGGCCTGTGGGCCTCACCTTCCTGCCAAGGGTCTTTTTCAATATCCTGCAAACACGGACAGAAGTGGCACGCATACTGTCCGGTATTTAAAACACAGGACAGCTGTTAGGTGCAGACACGACCCGACAACACGACTCAGATCACAGGTAGTGGCAACAGGAGGAGGCACTGTTTCCGTAGAGCTCCTGCACCAACACAACTCCGCTGTCAAACGACACAACAAGCTCATTTTTCAGGGTGCTCCAGAAACTCTTTGGACACCTTTGTTACTTCAACTAATTTTTTTTTCCATTTCTCTTTCCTTTTTACCTTAGATCCCTTAAAGAAATCTTCAAAGGCTTCATGCAGTGTAGTCTGTCTGTTGTGTGTTTCCAGGAGGCCCGTGGGGTATTACCAGGAAAACTGTAATCCAAGTCTCTGCTGCTAACAAGGTGACATAGGGTCAAACTAGAAAAAAGAGAGAGGACAAAAACAACATTTAATTGAATCATGCTTGCTTGCATTCAGAGGTGACACAGAGCTTGTTATTGGTGAGGAATAGGAAATTTAGTTTGGTATGGAATTTGTGAAGGGATTGTCCATGCCATAATAATGAATGACCTCTGGATCTTTGAGATCATTACTGTTATCTTTCAGGAGTCAAGTTCGATAAGGTGACTGCGGGGATTTGTTTGATCTGCTTCAAAAGTGACTGATGACTGATTTTGGGGTCAAAGGCCAAAAGTAAAAAGTTAAATTAGATCCAGTTGTTGAGACCCATTGCGAGATGTGTGTTAAATCAAACTCAGACTGTTTGGCTGTTTGAGTGTCAGTTTTGGTCTTGTAACACATTTTGTTATTTAAAGGGGAAGTTAACATAATGTTTACAATATTTCCTGTTTCCTAGAATCTTTAATTGTATTCAGGCATGTATGCAACCACAATAACATTCAGTTGCATGACTGAGATAGAGAAATATGTAAAAAAAAACTGAGAAAGGAAAAATTTAAGATCTATAACACAATATCTAATCAATACCAAAGTAGTGACAGTAAAATATCCAGATTGGATGTCATGTTGTTCGAGTGCAACAGTTTGGAGACTTACCAAACTGGTACTCTATGGAAAGTTTTCAACGCATTCTGTTGTAAGCCTATCCTGCCCATAATTAAACTCAAAAGCTCATTGTTAAAATTGAAGAGACGTTTTCTGTTGATGAGCAGGAATCCATCTTCCCGACCTCTTCACTGCCACAGAACTCACCCATGTTTCCTGCACAGACGATCTAGTTCTAAAACACCAAACTCTTCCCTGTGTTGCCACTAAACGTTCACACATCCATTCCACATTTTTCTGTTGAAAAGGTCTCTTTCTTACATGAAATCAATCTGTTGTGTTTCAACAGAACACAACAGATGTTGTGTTCAAATGAAACCTTCAGAGGTTTCATTTGGTGCCATTGCACATGCTTGTCGTCATCCACATATGGCAGT
This sequence comes from Micropoecilia bifurca, assembly GCA_903067075.1. Taxonomy (NCBI): domain Eukaryota; kingdom Metazoa; phylum Chordata; class Actinopteri; order Cyprinodontiformes; family Poeciliidae; genus Micropoecilia; species Micropoecilia bifurca. The sequence continues at coordinate 4,407 of CAEGAF010036296.1, read as the reverse complement.
GCATGGAGGTGGCTCAAAATGCCTTTTCAGTTTCAGGAAAGTGCATTTTAAAATTCTTCTGACCTTAAAATAAAAAAGGTGACAGTGATTTATTTTTTGGTATTTTCCAAATAATAAGACCCAATGCTATAATTCACAACTCTAAGGTTTTTTTGTTTGTTTGTTTGTTTTTGGCAAGTATGAACACAGCGTGTTAAAAGGAGGCTAAGCTCTTTTAACAGAGCCAGGAATGTTGCTGCCAGGCCTAGTCGTCTCCTTCCTTTAATCAGTGAAAAGAAATCAGAGCTGATGAATATGATTTCCCAAAGGGTTTCTTTTGTTTTGGAAACACTATTCTCATTCTCATTTAATGGATAATTACTTAACTGGTGATTGTTTTTTAGTACTAATTACACTCGAAGGATAAAATAAATAAATAAGTGGAAATTCCCATTTGCATAAAAAAATGTACGTAATATGTGAACTCTGGCCCAGGTGGCATCCTCAGATTATGAGCCAAAATGTTAACAAATAAACAATTGTGTTTTTGGATCTAATAAATATGTAAAATAATATTCCATCCAATGGTTTGTAACACATACCTACAAAAAGTAATGAAAACCAAAAGCTTCTGAAGCACAGCAGGCAATTCACAGCTCTCATAACTGTGAAAAGCACCCTGCACACTGCAGTGTTATAATGTTTTCGCTCATTTACGTCAGGCAGTATTTCCCTTTCCTTTATTAATTCAGGTAGAATTATTCCTGACTATGGATTTGCTGTGATGGCTAAATCAGAGCCTTAATGAAAATTTTAGTCCAAGTGTCATCCTACGCGCAACAATCTAAGAGCCACGGCACACCAGAATACCACTGTAAATATTTCAGAATAACTAAGAGCAAACCAAGGTAGACATTTATATTTCATATTTGTGTCCTCGCACCTCCAGATATCCTTGAAAGTAATTTGTCTTTGACGTAAGGGAGGCATCAATATTTTAATTTCCTGAAAGATCTCACAAACAGTTTGATAAGTAACACTGAATTAACAAATGACTTGTTTTGAAGGCCTTAGTGTGAGAACTCGACTCAGATAAACAGTCATGAAGGATTTGCCGGCTTGTATCTTTGCATTATCTAGCCTAAGAAAGAGCCTAGGCAAAGGCTGCTTATGCAGATTGCAACTTCGGTGAGGCAACTGAAGAAACACGAACAGTTTTCTGAAAGAGAACACAAACTGCAGCACTGCAGTTGAGGTCAACCCTTTCCTCTTGCTTATTTCCATCTGCTGTTGCCAGCCTCTGCCACAGAGTGGTGCCGACGCTGCTGTTATTGGAGTGAGGCAGGGCCAGCCCCTTGTCCTATAAACACACACAAATCATTTACATGCTGTACTCATCAAAGGCGAGTCTTCCCCATCTCCTCCGAGACTCGCTCGGATCTGAGCTTCCAATATTGCATCTCAGAGTGGTGCGACTAACCTTTGCAACTGCCAAGAATGTGATTAATTTTTTAAATACAGCTGTTGACCTATTATTGAGATGGAGAGGAGCCACCCGAGACACTCATCTCCTCTCCTCGGTATAATGGAATGCATTATTGAATCAGTGTTTACAAGGCGTGCTAAAAGAGAAACAGAATGTGTAAGAAAGCATTAAAATAAGGCAATTCGGATAATGTCGCTTTGGGCCTTCTGCGCACACAAAAAGCGTCAGTCAAAACTCGCAATTCTTTGATTCATTGCAGTTTTCTCTGGCTGATGCATCTGTGAAAGGAGTGGTGACACAATGTGGAACAATAATTACCCCGCAGTGTTAAAGTCCTCTAGTGTCTTGGTGCACTCATAAATAAAATATGTTCGAGATAATGGATTTATGTTTAATAATTCATCATCAGAATGTTTCAATCTGAGTGATATAATATGTGTCACAATTTCTGTAACACAGTGCTTAGCCAAATTAAGTTATCTTGAATCAGATTTATTGACAGGGCTGTTACTGCATTCATTTACTCAGCAACCATTGGTTAATTACTTCTGCAAAGCAATAAAGCAAACAATGCCAATGGGCTGATTCTAAACCGCTCAGCGTCAGTGTTAACTATGCACTCAGGTTCACTATATATCCAAACAACATAGCAAAAAACAACAACAAAAAATACTTCTTTCTCAAAAGCATCAAGCAGCTTTGGGTGGGGACTGAGAGGAGCAGTGGGGGGCAGCGATATCTGTCATTCATGACCTCTGCTCAATAGAGGGAATTTGGTTTGATGACCCATCAGAGAATCTGCAGGGGTCTTGCAAGAGCCAGAGGACCTAATGGTGAGGGGGGCTAAAGAGTGACATCTAGGTCTGCAGTCTGTTCAGCTGGATGGGGGTCAATCACTTGGCTTGAAGTTCCAGAGCCAGCTGGAAAATCATTATAAGACTGGCCTTCGTGTCCAGAATGTTCCATTCCCTGTCACAAGAGAAGGTCTCACTGGCAAGTCAGAGGAAGCAGCTTGCCTCATAATTATGACATGAGTTTATTCTGTGTAGGACAGGAGCAAACATATTCCAGCTGTGCAGAGTTGGTGTTGGGAGAAAATTTGAAGCTAGTTGATTAGGAATATCATTTTATGTGGTATACTTGTTGAATTGCTTGTTATCAAAAACAGCAACTCAGTAAATGATATGCCAGCAACTCACTGCTTTTATGTCTCATGGTGTTGTAAATACAACTTGATAAAAGTTCAAACTAACCATTGCATGGAGAAGAAAGGAGATTTAGGTGACTTTTTAAATGTTGGATAGTTATTGGCAGTATTTCTCTGTTGTCTACTGACAGAGAAAAATGGTCCACTGACCAGCAGCTAAGTGGATATAAATGTATTGGTCAGAAGAGAACTGATTGGATGGTTCAACATAACAAAAATCCCTCAGTTGCTCAAATAAGCAATCATTATAACCAAGGAATGCAGAACATATCAAACTTTGAACCTGCAATGACTGAAGACTGGTCCATGTGCTGCTTCTGTCAGCAAAAGTAGAATGACAACTGTTTGGAAAAATGCTAACTGGTCCGATTACTTTCCATATCAGCTGTGACATTCAAATGGAAGGGTCAACATTAATCCAAACTACTTTGTATTACAATTCAGGCAGTGTAATCATGTGGGGAGACACTTTTTTGACAACTTAGTTTCAATTGATCTTTGTTTAAACACCACGGGTATGTCCATCCCTTTTATGACCATAGTGTTGATCTTCGGTTGACTACTTCCAGCAGAGTAGTCACAAAGCTCATGGTCTTTAACTGGTCTACTGAAGAACAACAACACTCACTGAACTCAAATAGCCTCCACAGTTACTGGATCTCAATCAGCACAGAAAATCTGGAGCATGGTGTCAAAAATAAGAAAAACATATCAGAGGAATGTTTCCAACATCCTTTAGGACCTATGCTACAAAGAATAAAGGCAGTTCTGAAGACTAAATGAGGCCCAATTCTGTACTTACAAGGTGCAACAAAGGAAGTTGTCAGAGTGTTAAGTGATAAGGTACTCAATAACAAAAACAGCAAGGCAGTAAGGCACCATATGTGATTTACTTCTTTCAAATGCTATAGACCACATGTATAAATGTGAAGCACCATAATTGACATTCTTTTATAATTTTGTCCACATGTCCAGTTCAATGAAACTGTGATCAACAACTACCACGTTCGTCTGCAGGATTGTGACTAGTGGTAAACAGGGGCGGAGCTATAGAGGGGCTGGGGGTGGGGCTCCACCCCCTCTCCCCCGCCGAGCCGGCCGGATGGGGGCCCGGGTCTGGAGGAGCCAGGGAGGGAGGAATGGTTTAAAGTCGCTTAAATGTCTGATTATAGACAGAGAAAATACGCCCTCGCCTGTTGAGAAAGGTGTATTTAATGTTAAAGTCAACAGTTTCAGTCCCCCCCGCCCGCCCCCCCTCAACAGTTTCCAGCAGCTGATGCACGTAAGGGGCCGGGTGATGATTTGTTAGGGGCCCGGTGATTTGTTAGGGGCCTGGTAACTGGCCCCGCCCCCCGGCCCGACGCTGACTTGTGGTAAACATCCAATTTTTTGTCATAATGTCACTTATTGATCGTCAAATCAAAGATCAACAAGTGAAGAGAATTGCTCTTGATTTGTATGTGGGTAAATTGCAATAGGTCCCGTAATAGGCAACGTAAAAAACATGTGCTGTAGTCACTGCGGTATTTACATTTAAGCACCTTTTAACGTATCATCTCATTACTCACCCGTTTTTCCAAGTACAAAATGCACCCGACAGAGCTTTCACTCACATAACGAGACCTTCTGCGGCCCAATCGTCCTTTGGCTGCGGAAAATCTTGGGTTTTAACGTTGGTTTCTCCCGGGGGGGGGGGGGGGGGGGGGGGGGGGGGGGGGGGGGGGGGGGGGGGGGG